>JAODAL010017843.1:0-76488 GCA_025379985.1 Phyllomedusa bahiana | reverse complement strand
TTTTTTTCCCCTTTTCCCATTCAAGTTTAGACCCCTGGCTATTTCAGTTCCCTCAGTAACTGACCTGTAAACAATTCTCCCTCTGCTGTTTGTTCAATGAGATAACAGTGAGTGACCATGCTGCTGAGCAGTAAAAAGCTTGATTTATGTAAAATAAACAGAACTGTAATTAGGGCTTTTGTTTTGGGGATCAGATAAAGCCTTCTGAGAGCAGTTTGAAAAGCTTCTTAGCTAATCTGATCTAATTAGCAACTGAAAGCATGGAGCACAGAGCTGTATGCAAATGAGTCAGTCTGAACCAGGAAGTGACAGAGTATTTCATTCATGCATTCTGTGAAACTCTGTAGGGAGACAACTCCTTTAACTGAAGACATTTACATGGAACAACCACCTGGGTTCAAAGACGAGCAAAGACCAGACCTAGTATGCAAACTTCAGAAAAATATATATGGTCTAAAGCAGAAGGCCAGAGCATGGAATATGAAATTAAATGAGGTCCTTACCAATGAGGACTTTCAGCGGAGTAAGGCAGACCCCTGCCTGTACACGAAGAGATTGACAGACAGATGGATTTTTGTGCTTATTTATGTGGATGATCTTTTAGTCTGTTTTGAGCGAGATAGGGATGAAACAGAGAATACTACAAACCTTGAATCTGAATTTTGAGACCAAAGATCTTGGAAACATAAGCAACTACCACGGCATTCAAATCGAAAGGGAAGAAAATGGAAGTTTTCTTCTAAATCAGCAGCACAAAATACAGGAAATAATTGAGACTTTTGGATTGGAAGATGCAAAAGCAGTGAAGTCTCCTATGAAAACCAACTATTTGAAAGAAATGAACAATCAAGACGAATTGCTACCAAATGATAACCAATACAGGAAGGCAATAGGAAAATTGCTGTACATTGCCACGGCTACAAGGCCAGATATTGCAGCAGCCGTAGGAATTTTATGCAGAAAAACCTCAATGCCAAATCAGCAGGATTGGAATGGTGTAAAGAGAGTCATACGCTATTTAAAGGGAACTCTGCACTCTAAACTGAAGTTACCAACAAGTAACCAATGTAACCTAATAGGGTACGTTGATGCTGATTGGGCCGGAGACCCGGGTGACAGAAAATTCACCAGTGGCTATCTGTTTCTTTTTTCAGGTGTTGCTGTAAGCTGGGCTAGCAGAAAACAACTGTGTGTAACAATCTCATCAACAGAAGCAGAGTACATTGCAGCAGCGCATGCAAGTCAAGAGGCCATCTGGCTACGGCAACTATTGGCCGACTTGGGTCAACAACAGTTGGAACCAACAAAAGTCTTTGAAGACAAACAAGGATGTCTTGCACTCGCACAGATGGAAAGATTCAACCCAAGAACCAAGCATATCGACGTTAAGTTTCATTTTTTACGGGATCTTCAAGAACAAGAAGTTCTGGAATTACAGTACTGCCCAACTGAGGAAATGCTCGCGGATGTATTCACGAAGCCTCTGAGTACAGAAAGGCATTCTAGACTCATGTTGAAGCTCGGCCTAATAGACTAAGCCTTAGCTGTTGAGAAGGGGTATTGAAGTATATACAACAGCTACAGCTTACGTTAAAGAACTTAAGTCATACTGACAGTAGGTGGCGCTGAGTTATGTGTTAAGTGTTTCTTAGCTTATGCATTGCTATGCTAGTTCTTGTTACTGTACTTGTTACACATCTCTCTTGTATCCTCCATGTTGGCAAGACTCAAGTTAAGCATGTAATGGTGTCTGTGTATATCCAGTAAACATCACAAATGGATTTACTTCCACAACGGTCTGTATGCCTTTGCTTCTACTCCAGATAGCTGCAATCTGCAACACCCTGCAAGCATGGTGCATGACAGGGAAAGGCCGGAGACGGAATGTGTTTGCCCTGCTAGTAGGTGTGAAGTAATTGGTGTCCAGGTGATAAACGTATCCCCAAGCAGCATCATAGACATAGCAGACTCCGAGATGGAGAAGGGTATGAACCATTTACAAGGGTCCAGTATTGACTCTAAGGTACCAGATGAGCCTTATGGCATGCCCGGTGCAGGAGTGGTCCTAACTGACACCGAGAGTTCTTCCGGGGTAATGGGTACCGGAGATATGTAGGAAGAATCTCCCCATTGGGAGCTGCTAGACACAGCAGGGGGGAGTAGGTGCTCAAGCACAAGTGAGGTACAGAGGAAAATGAGGGAAGTAACAGATAGTTGTGAGATGACAGATATTGCAGTGAAGATTGAGGTAGGCAGTAAGGGAGACCAGGCTCTCCATGGGAAGGAGCAGGTGGATATCCCACAGCAAGAAGAAAGTCAGGACACTGCTGTGGAGATGATCAGTACAGACAAGTGTGAACAGGATCCTAGGAAAGGGATTCTGTCCTCCCAGCCTGAGGGTCTCAAACCCAGCGTAACGGAGGTTAGTTTTGGGACAGAGGCTGCACCTCAGGGCTATGAGATGCAATGCAGCAGGGTCTCTAATGTTACAGAGCAGGAGTATGATAGGCCCGCGTCAGAGGAAAGTACACCTGCTGAGATAGGGAACATGGGTCAAATACATGGTGTTGGTGGCAGTCCCCATGTGACGGTAGGTGAGGTCCAAGGGTCTTGTAGTGGAGAGAAGTCTAGGCCCCAGGGTGGTCCTGCAGACTCAGAACTACAAGACATGAAGATTATTAGTGAGGAAAAGTGTATAGGAATGTCTCAGGATTATGGTGAGTGCCCTGATGGGTCTTTAGTAGGGAACAGTCAGACAGATGGTAGGAAAATGCTGCTACCAGTGGTGAGTGGTAGAGATACTCCTAGGATAGTCGCTGAGTTGTACGTTAGTGCAAAGACAAGTTCCAGCTCTACTGTTTTGTGAAAAGGAAAGTTTTGTGAACTTACGGTTGCTATATATAGCATGAGTTAGTGCTGTGATTCTGCGTTAGATCGGGGTATGGACTCCCTGGTCTTAGCATGTGAGGATTTAGGAGAGAGGTTACGCTGGGCAACAGGTAGAAGTTCAGGGAGAACCAGTAGTGATAGATCAGCAAGGGCTCAGGAACAAGAGGATAGCATAATCCTGGTTAGGGAGGCGTTGTCCTTAGCAACAGGCTACAACATAGGTGTTAATTGGGATGAGCAGCAAGTCACAGGTAGCTGGGAAAAGAGGATAAGTAGGAGATTGGTGGATAACTCCTGTACTCTCTCTGTGGAAAGTACTGTGTCCCTCAAAGTAAACCAGCTGCTGAGTGTCTTGCAGGGATGGATACCCCAGAATAGGTGCTTTGACCCTGGAGGAAGGTGAAAAGGCCTACAGCCTTTATCAAAGGGTTGGGGTATGTGGCGGTGCGACCTTAGAAGATCGCATTTCTCCGCCACTAGAGGTTCTGCAGCAGCTGAGTTCCAAGTTATGGGTTACCAAGTTGCTGCCTGTCAGTGAGGAAGGTCAGCAGTGTGGAAAGGGTAACCAGGAGTTAATTACTCAGGTGGTAATTAGGAGAGTTGCTCAGCTGAAGGTCTGTTAAATAGCCTGGTCTTCAGTATACCAGAGGGGGAGTGTGGCTCACAGTCACTGGACGACATGTGCAGGCCTTTGTCCAGGAGAGTATCCTGAATTCTTCCCCCCTAGGCCTGAGAGAAGCCAGGCCCAAGGGCTATCCTGTACAGTGTGAGTACATGTTTGTGGGGCTGGGTAGTAGACCCAGACCACTGATAGAGAGGGACTCTCTGTACGTTTAGTTAGTGGCTGGGCGGCCTATGATTTATTTTGTCTGCTGTATATGTTTTGCTGTGTTGAAGAATAAAGCTGGCGGAGGCCAGACTTCAAGAGAATCCTGTGTCGACTTGCTGTTCCGTTTACCAAAGCGGCGATCCCAGAGCAAGAGTGTCCCCCAGGGCGGGCCAAGATGGCGGCCGAACACGAGTGAACGCTTACAGACCACCTAAATCATCATGTTGCCTCTATGGATTCACACAATCTCCAGCAGCTGTGGCATGCAGTCAGTATAGCTTCAGTTACCTGTGCCAACCTACCTGGACTTTATTAAGTCACTACCAGCCCGTGTAGCTGTCGTCTGTGCTGCACACAGCGGTTACGCTAGATATTATTTTGACCACTCTGGTGGTCATAATAATGTTACTGGTCATAATAATGTGACTGACTGTGTATATGATTTACTTAAGATGAAGGCAGTTTTCCCTACCGGTAGATATACCATATGTGCAACCTATGCAGGAATTCAACGGGAAAGGGGGTCCACTTAATATAGCTACCTACTGTCTATTAGATCACTGCATGTGAGGCGCTGACAGTGCAATAAAAACAGTGTTTTTTTCTGCCTTTTGTATTGTCTAGCAATTAATAAAACACTGCCATTTTCTGCTCTGTGCATGAACCAGTATGTGAAATGTGCAATGCAAATGGGACTTCTGAGGCGGTCAAAGCTAAACTCTGCAGGGTTGGTGTGGTCAAAAGGAAAAGACAGATCTGTTTTATGTGTGGCTGAATGAGATGTCAGTATCTCACTCATTACCAGAGGTAAAATAGCCAAACAGACTGGTCCACCACTGTTTCAATCAGTGTCGGACTGGGGGGTCTGGGGCCCACAGGGGAATTGATCTCGGGGGCCCACCCTACTGTACATGAAAATATTACTGGCCTCTCGGATGTAAATGCGGCCATTTTACCACATAATACAGTGTGCAAAACAGAACTGTAATGTGTAGTACAATATCAAGTTAGTCACACATTTGTCAGTCTAACATATCATAGAAACATGGCTACGTAGCTCCATCCATATCCTCCTCATACCTCCACCAACCGACATACAATATCTCCCTCCACGTTTCCCTTGGTCACGCACCTCACAACCTTCTAAAATATTCACCAGCAAGAAAGAAAGTGTAACTCCTATCACAGGATCAGGTGTTCCCTCACTTTTACAATCAGGGACACATGTACGCTGCCAATATACTCACACCGATATAACCTACAACACCGCATAGAGGGCCAACACCAGCTCAGGTATAACCTACAACAACACCATATAGAGACCACATAGAGGTCAGACACCAGCTCAGGTATAACCTACAACACCACCATATAGAGACCACATAGAGATCAGACACCAGCTCGGGTTTATAACTTACAACACCACCATATAGAGACCACATATAGGTCCAACACCAGCTCAGGTATAACCTACAACACCGCCATATAGAGACCACATAGTGATCAATAAAATACATGGAAATCCCTAAAGAAGCATTTATGCTATCTATCATACATGTATTTTATTGCCCTTTTTGCAGTGCTGTGCCACTGGTAATGGTGTGCGTGTGTATATATATATATATGCCGCAACCCTGCCAGTGGCACCCAGGTTCACATTGTGTTTTTTCAGAAATGATTTTTTGTGCAGAACTATACGTTGTATTTGGCATATATTGCTTTTAATTTTTTTATAGGGAGGAAGAGATGCCTCCATTTTGGTTTCCTGCACCCCACCCATTTTCACAGGCTGTTATATGAGTGCAGCTTGCAAGGTTGGTGTTTTTTTATTTCTTTCTCTCTGGATAATGGAGGTCGGTTGACCCAATGAGAGGCCTGAATTTGGCTCTATTGAGAGGTAAAGATAGCGTAGGACCACCCGACCTGAGATCACGTTGTAAGTTCGTGGGTGGCTTAAGCATTTTTTGATCAAAAACATGTGAACTAAGAATCTCAAAGTTTTTGCACATAGTGATCAGACACCAGCTCAGGTATAACCTACAACACCACCATACAGAGAGCACATAGAGGTCAGACACCAGCTCAGGTATAACCTACAACACCACCATATAGAGATCACATAGAGGTCAGGTACCAGCTCAGGTATAACCTACAAAACCTCCATATAGAGACCAGATAGAGGTCAGATACCATCTCAGGTATAACCTACAACACCGCCATATAGAGACCACATAGATGTCAGACACCAGCTCAGATATAACCTACAACACCACCATATAGAGATCACATAGAGGTCAATACACTACGTGGAAATCCCTAAAGAAGCATTTATGCTATCTATCATACATGAAAAAACTTTGAGACTCTCGGTTCACATATTTTGATCAAAGATGTTTAAGTGCCCACGACTTTCAACGTGATCTCAAATGGGCAGTCCTTTGCATACTTTACGTTCAATCGAGCCAATCAGGCTCTCACTGGGTCAACCGACCTCCATTATTCAGAGAGAAAAAATAAAAAACACCCAACCTGCAAGCTGCCCTTCTTATGACAGCCTGTGAGAGTGGGCGGGGACAGAAACCCAAAATGGAAGCACCACTTCCTTCCCATATAGGTTAAAATCAATGTACACCAAGTATAACGTATGTTTCTGCACACAAAAAAACATTTCTGAAAAAAACGTATGCAAACTGGGTGCCACTGGCATGGCTGCGGCACACATGAAATTATACATTTACACACACAGACCGCGCGCCAGCGGCACATTACTGCAAAAAGGGCAATACACACTACTACGTGGAAATCCCTAAAGAAGCATTTATGCTATCTATCATACATGAAAAAACTTTGGACTCTCGGTTCACATATTTTGATCATAAAAGATGTTTAAGCTGCCACGACTTTCAACGTGATCTCAAAATCGGGCAGTCCTATTCTATCTTTACCTCTCAATCGAGCCAATCAGGCCTCTCGCTGGGTCAACCGACCTCCATTATTCAGAGAGAAAAAATAAAAAACACCCAACCTGCAAGCTGCCCTTCTTATGACAGCCTGTGAGAGTGGGTTTCTGTCCCCGCCCACTGTTTTTGTGTGCAGAAACATACGTTATACTTGGTGTACATTGATTTTAACCTATATGGGAAGGAAGGGGTGCTTCCAGATTGGGTTTCTGTCCACGCCCACTCTCACAGGCTGTCATAAGAAGGGCAGCTTGCAGGTTGGATGTTTTTTATTTTTTCTCTCTGAATAATGGAGGTCGGTTTACCCAGTGAGAGGCCTGATTGGCTCGATTGAGAGGTAAAGATAGCATAGGACTGCCCGATTTTGAGATCACGTTGAAAGTCGTGGGCAGCTTAAACATCTTTTGATCAAAATATGTGAACCGAGAGTCTCAAAGTTTTTTCACATAGAGGTCAGACACCAGCTCAGGTGTAACCTACAACACTGCCATATAGAGACCACATAGAGGTCAGACACCAGCTCAGGTATAACCTACAACACCGCCATATAGAGACTACATAGAGGTCAGACACCAGCTCAGGTCACATCACATTAAAGTGAATACAGCACTGATCCAATATAGAAGTAAAATAACCCCTGACCTCAGGAACTCACCGGAGATGTCTTATCTGATGAGTCGTTCTCTTCTCATGAGTTGTTCTTGTTCCCTTTTCTTCTGCATCCGTTCCACACCGCCATGACGACTTGTCTCGGCCACCACTCATCCCTGCAGAAATTGCACACAAATATCTTAGAATCCTCAATTTTCCAGCACCTCTTTACCCATTCCCACCTCTGTACAAACTGCCCATGGGTGGGAGAGCGGGTACAAGCCATAACTTAGAGGTCGAGTATCCTACGGGGTTGAAGGGTGGGGAGAGGACTAACCGCCCTGGAGATAATGCTACAACTATGGGCTGCTTCCCTCTCAATTACTCAATATATTACCAGGTAAGTAGGCAAGACCCTAGGTAGGTAGGCAAATAGGCAAGGCCCCAGGTAACTAGATAGGCCCTCTTTAGGTAGGTAGACTCCCGCTGGATAAGTTGGAAGCCCGACCCCAGGTAGGTTGGTGGGTACCTAGCCACGGATGGGTAGGTAAACAGCCCCCAGTTAGATAAGCAGGCCCCAGTTAGGCAAGTTGATAGGCTACAGTTAGGTTGGTGGACCCCAGTTAGGTAGGCTGTAGGTAAGTGTTGGTGAGTCCCAATTAGTTAGGCTGTAGGTAGGTGGTTGACCCCAGTTAGGTAAGCTGTAGGTAGTTAGGGTCCCCTTTCTATAGGCTTCAAGCAGTTAGGGACCCCCTTTAGGTAGTATACAGGCAGTCAGGGCCTCCTTTAGGTAGTATACATACAGTTAGGGCATAGTTGGCAACTTTTGAAAATGAAAAAGCAGGAGATGTTAGTGGGCGGCGCGCGTAGCGCGTCGCAACAAAAATTTGCATGACCACGCTCATCTTGTCGGTATGCCACGCCCTTCAAAAGCCACACCCACTTCACCTAACTGCATAACGGCTTTGGAAGAAAGCCATGTAGATGCCCTTATAGCCGGTGTAACCCCCCAAAAGCAGGAGTGCCCTTACGGGGAGGTAGATCCCCCCTTGTCCCAAGTAGGTCCCCCCCTTTTTTTACCCCGGTAGGTGCCCCCTTTGTTGCCAGGTAGGTGCCCCCCCTTTGTTAGCCGGGTAGGGGCCCCCCATTGTTCCCAGGTAGTGCCCCTTGTTTGCAGGTAGTACCCCCATTTTTTGCCGGGTTTGTGCCCCCTGTTGCCAGGTAGATCCCCCATTGTGCAGGTTTGATGCCCCATTTTTTGCCGGGGTAGATGTCCCCATTGTTGCAGGTAGTGCCCCCATGTTCCCCGGGTAGATCCCCCCTCTGTTGCGGGTAGTGCCCCCCATTTTTTGCCAGGTAGTGCCCCTTTGTTGCAGGTAGATGCCCCTCTTGTTGCCAGGTAGTGCCCCCCATAGTTTTGCCAGGTAATGCCCCATTTTTTTACAGGAGTGCCCCCTTTGTTGGGGAAGGTAGTGCCCCCATTTTTTTGAAAGGTAGTGCCCCCTCTGTTGCCAGGTAGATCCCCCCATTGTTCCGGTAGATGTCCCCCATTGTTCCCCGGTAGTGCCCCCTTTTTTGCCAGGTAGTGCCCCCTCTGTTCCCCAGGTGTTCCCCATTGTTGCAGGTAGATGCCCCTTGTTCCCGGGTAGTTCCCCCCCTTGTTGCCGAAAGATGTCCCTTGTTGCAGGTAATCCCCCCATTGTTGACGGTAGTCCCCCCCATTGTTGACAGGAGTCCCCCCTTTTTGCCAGGTAGATGCCCCCTCTGTTGCCAGGTAATGCCCCCATTTTTTGGGACAGGTAGTGCCCCCTTTGTTGCCAGGTTGTCCCCCCATTGTAGCCAGGTGTCCCCCCTTTTTTCCAGGTAGATCCCCCCCTCTGTTGTCGGTAGTCCCCCTTTGCAGGTAGTCCCCCCTCTGTTGCGGGTTTAGATGCCCCCTCTTTTGAGGTAGTGCCCCTTCTGTTGCCAGGTAATCCCCCCATTGTTGACAGGTAGTGCCCCCTTGTTCCCCGGTAGTGCCCCAATTGTTGGACGGGGAGATGCCCCCTCTCTTCCCAGGTAGTGCCCCCCTTGTTGCAGGTAGTGCCCCCCTCTGTTGCCAGGTAGATGTCCCTTGTTGCAGGTAGTGCCCCCATTGTTCCCAGGTGTGCCCCCTCTGTTGCAGGTAGTCCCCCTCTGTTGAGGTAGAGTCCCTTGTTGCCGGGGTAGTCCCCCCATTTTTTCCAGGTGTGCCCTATTGGTTCCCCAGGTAGTCCCCCTCTGTTCCCCGGTAGATGCCCCTCTTTTTTGCAGGTAGTGCCCCTCTGTTCCCAGGTAGATGTCCCTTGTTGCCGGTAGATCCCCCTCGTTGCAGGTGTGCCCCTTGTTGCCAGGTAGATGCCCCCTCTGTTGCCGGTAGTGCCCCCTTTTTGCAGGTTTGTGGCCCCTCGTTGGGTTTTTGGCCCATTGTTCCCCGGGTAGTCCCCCTCTTTGCCAGGAGTCCCCCCTTTTTTGCCGGTTTTAGATGTCCCCCTCTGTTGTAGGTAGATGTCCCCCTGTTGTAGGTAGTCCCCCATTGTTGCCAGGTTGCCCCCTTTGTTGCAGGCAAAACCCCATATAGTTAATAAAAATAAAAATTAATTCCCATTACCTGGGGGCCCCTGCGCACGGCCGTCGGACGTTCCCCTCAGCGGGGGGGAAGTGAGAGCAGCCCCGCGCGTCCTCCCCTGCGGCCGCGCGTCATTCCCCCCCCCGCGTACCTGTAGTGCGGGGCCCACCCCCGGCGCCCGGCTACAGGGGGAGGGAGGGAGGGGGATCCCTCCTGCCCCCTCCCTGGCCCCACGAGAGCTCCGTGCGGGTGAAGCGGATGGCGGGCCGTTCCCCCCTGTAGGGGGGCCCACGGCGGCGCCAGGAGCGCACTAGGCTATCTGTCCCCGCGGCCTTTTAAAGAAACCCCCCCCCCGGCTGGCGGCGGGGGGGGGAAAATGAAAACCCCCCCGGAAGGGGGGAGGGGCCCCCAAATAGCGGGACCCCCCCCCCCCAAAAAAACGGGAGATTTTGGCATGTATGGTTAGGGTTCCCTTTAGGTGGTACAGGCAGTTAAGGGCCTCCTTTAGGTAGTATACGGTTTTTGGGGTCTTTTTTTAGTTATACAGGCAGTTAGGGGTCTCTTTTGGTTGTATAAAGGTAGTTGGGGGGCCCCCCTTTTCTAGTAAAGGTAGTTTGGGGGGGCCCCTTTACCCTTGTGTGCAGGAAGTCGGGGCCAAAACCCTTTGAGTGTGCAGGAAGTCAGGGCAACCTTTAGTAGTGTGTAGGTAGTAGGGCCCCTTTAGATTTAGGTAGTCAGGGCCCCCTTTAGGTAGTCGGGGCCCCCTTTTATGTAGCCGGGCCCCCATAGTTGCAGGGCCCCCCTCTTGTAGCCGGGCCCCCCTTTAGTAGCCGGGGCCCCCTTTACGTGCCAGGGCCCCCTTTGTTAGTCAGGACCCCCTTTATTAGCCGGCCCCCATAGTTATCGGGGCCCCCCCATAGTTAGTCAGGGCCCCCTTTTTATGTAGCCAGGGCCCCCTTTAGAAGCCGGGGCCCCCTTTAGATAGTAGGGCCCCCCTTTATGTACCCGCCCTCCCCCATTACGTAGCCAGGGCCCCTTTGTTAGCAGGACCCCTTTTTTGTAGTCAGGGCCCCCTTTGTTGTCAGGGCCCCCCCTTATTTTGTCAGGGCCTTTTTTGTTAGCCAGGGCCCCCTTTTTGTGACAGGACCCCTTTTTTATGTAGTCGGACCTCCTTTAGGTAGCCAAGGGCCCCTTTAGGTAGTCGGGGCCCCTCCTTTTAGGTAGTCGGGCCCCCCTTAGTTAGTCAGGGCCCCCTTTGGTGTCAGGGGGGCCCCTTTTTTTAGAAAGTCAGGACCCCCTTTGCGGGCCCCCCTTTAGTGTCGGGCCCCCCCTTTATGTAGTAAAAACCCCCCCCTTTGGGAAACCCGGGGCCCCTTTGGAAGCCGGGCCCCCTTTATGTCCCCAGGGCCCCCCTTTAGAAAAGCCGGGCCCCCTTTTGTTAGTCAGGGCCCCCCTTTTGTTAGTCAGGGCCCCCCCTTTAGATGGGCCGGGGGACCCCCTTTATGTAGCCAGAGCCCCTTTTTGTGCCGGGCCCCCCTTTGTAAGTAGGGCCCCTTTTGTGCCAGGGCCCCCCCTTTGTTATTTTGGGCCCCCTTTATGTAGCGGGGCCCCCCTTTTGTAGCCAGGGCCCTCCTTTAGATGCAAGGGCCCCCCTTTATGTACCCCAGGGGCCCACCTTTTGTGTCAGGGCCCCCTTTGTTGTTGGGGCCCCCCCTTTATGTAGCCAGGGCCCCCCTTTATGTAGCCAGGGCCCTCCTTTAGATAGCCAGGACCCCCTTTGTTAGCCAGGGCCACTTTAGTAGCCAGGGCCCCCATTTAGATAGCCAGGGCCCCCCTTTATGTAGCCAGAGCCCACCTTTATGTAGCCAGGGCCCCCCTTTGTTAGTCGGGGGCCCCCCCTTTATTAGCCGGGGCCCCCCCTTGTTTTTGGGGCCCCCCTTTATGTAGCCAGGGCCCCCTTTAAATGTAGCCCAGGGCCCCCCTTTAGATAGCCAGGGCCCCCCTTTATGTAGCCAGAGCCCACCTTTATGTACCCCGGGGGCCCCCCCTTTTGTTAGTCAGGCCCCCTTTAGTACCCAGGGCCCCCCTTTTGTGGGCCCGGGGCCCCCCCTTGTTATCACCCCCCCTAATGTAGCCGGGGCCCTTCTTTAGATAGCCAGGACCCCCTTTTTTTTAGCCAGGGCCCTTTGTAGCCGGGCCCCCTTTAGATAGTGGGCCCCCCTTTGTTAGCCAGGGCCCCCTGATAGTTTAAAAAAAACAAAAAAAAAACAAAAAACAGCACTTCCCTGGTTTCCCGGCCCCGGCTGTCCGGGGCTGCCGTGTCTTTTTACTGCCCCCCTGTGGCGGCGCGGTGAAGTGACGTCACCGGGGCCCCTACGTCAAGGGGAGGGGCGGCGCCCGGCGGGCTAAGGCTAACGCCTTCACCCTGCAGGGGATCACGGAGCGCGCGCCATAGCTCGCAGATGCACCCCCAGGAGTGGGGACATTGTCCCTAACCCGGGCTGGTCTCTGGCGCTCGGGACACGGGCCCCGGGCGTTCAGAGCCAGTGCGAGGCCGGGCCCGGGGCGGCCCGCACTACCTCGGGGCCCCCCGCGGCTGGGGGGGCCACGGGGGATTACGATCCCCTGGTCCCTGTCCCAAACTTTGGGTTTCAATATATTCCCGTCTCAAGGTCGTAGCGGCCTTCACAACTTTGGCGCAGGGCTGGGAGCACAAAGGTGTGCAGGGCCCCCCGACCCCCCACTCTTCAATGGTCGAAAAAGGAGCTGTTTGTTTTTTGTTATGGTCTCTGCACCACAACTGGTACTCCTGGAGCTCCGCTGAAGGAGTAAGCGGGGGGGGAGATATGTTAAACGATGCTCATGATCTTGCCCCGTGTATTCCTAGGTGAAAGCCTGTGGTTTCAAACTAGGGATCCGGGAGCATTTCCCGGGATAAAAATAGCTCCCGAGCAAAGTCATCAGAGAGGGGGGGGGGGAGAGGGGTTTTTTATTTTTTTTAATCAGTAAGAAGGGGCCTTATCTATCTACATGCAGGGCTGTATTTATAGGTCGTGCTGCCCTAGGCCTAAACCCTAATTTTGCCCCCATTAACCAATTAGATTACCTGCCCTTTTATATGTGCACACCCCCTTTACAAAAAACCCCCCCCTAAAACATGTAGGCTCAAGAAGAAAGCTAATTGAAGGGTTTGCCCCTATCCCGCTTTCCTAGTTTTTGGAGAACCTATTCGCATCAGGTAGATTGGGGGATGCCCCCACATGTGCCTACACCTAAAATTAGACTTTAACCAATAAAAAGCCCAAAAGCAGCTTAAAGGAATATGTACCAAAATTTTTTTTATTTTCAAATCCAGACCCTGATAAAATATTTTTTTCGTCTTCATTATTTTTTTTTTCTGATTGTAGATTTCAGTTTGGGGCGTTTTTAGGATTTTGTTATGAAAATTCCACCCTGCAACAAAACGACTTCATTTTCCAGAATGGTTTAAAAAATTAAGGCTGTGGTGGGGGGGGGGGGAACGGGAGGGAGCATGGGGGCCCCCGATTTCACAGTGGACAGGTTCATGTTTTGAGGAAGGTCTAATAAGGGTGCTCTCACCAGTTCCCTTTTTGACGCGTTTTTTTAAATGTGTTTTTTGTTTCGAAAGCCGGCGCTAATACTGTACTTTTTTACTGTGAAAATCACGGCAAAAAATCTTTATTTTACCGCGATTTTTTTTGCAGTGAGGTACAGCATTTAATTTTTGTGCCGACTGTACAAAAAAGACACATTAACAAACGCATCAAAAACGCCCCGTGTGAGAGCACCCTTTGGTGTTATGTGTATAACCCCTGGGGGCCCTTGAGGTGCGCCTAGCACCCGCCTAATGATACCCATATACACATCCATGAGAGCCCATATGTCTGACACTATACAACACATCAATGCACACATCTCCATATAGTCTGATACCTCCTATTTTTTGTAGGCAGTCCATCAGTCTTATAGCCCTTTTTATTTTTGACAGTCCTATAGCTGATACCCCCTATTATATGACAGACTGCTCCTATGTCTGATACTTTATTTATGTAGAAGCTCCATATGTCTGTACCCCCTTTTTATATGATAGACAGCTTATAGCTGGGTACCTCGTTTTTTTTTGATAGGCAGCTCCCTTAGTTGATACCTCGATTTTGATAGGCAGTCCTATAGTTGATACCCCCCTTAATATGATAGCACTCCCCTATAGTCTGAACTCCTATTATATGATGACAGTCCTTTTGTCTGATACCCTGTATTTATGGGAAGGGAGCTCCTATAGTTGATCCCTATGTTTGACAGCTCCTTTAGTCTGTACCTACCCATTATACGAAGGAGCTCATTTTTTGATACCCCCTTTTATTTTGGGTGCAGCTATATGTCTGATACCTATATTATATGTAGACAGTCCATTAATTTGATACTCCCATTATTGTAGACGCTCCCAAAAGTCTGAAACATCCATGATAGAAGCTCCATACAGTTGATACCTCCCATTATATTGTAGCTCCATATGTCCCGATACCCCCATTATGACAGTGACCACAGCTCCATATAGTTGATCCTCCCATTATAAGACAGTGAACACAGCTCATTAGTTGGACCTTAAAATTTTTCCCCTGCCTTCCTCCATCCTCCACCTTTTCCCCTCTCATCACGTTTAAACCCGCCTCCCCCTGCATCCCCGTTTAAACCCGCCCCCAGCCCCCCCCTCACGGTTTTACCCCGCCTCCGCCCCCCCTCAGTTTCTCCTGCCCCCACTCCACAGTCCGTTTTTCCGCCCCCACTCCCCGCACCCGTTTCACCCGCCCCCACCCCCCTGTTTCACCCGCCCCCCACTCCTCACTGTTTCCCTATCTCCCCCCCTCCCCTCCCCCGTCCCCCGAATCACTTTCTGTTCCCGAAAAGCGGGAGGCCCTCGGTTTCTGTCCTGGCGCGTTTCGGGGTGCTGAGAGAAAATGGGATGGGCGCGTGCTCCTCTCTCTCTTTGCCCGGGAGCTTCCCCTCTTCGTGGCCCGCAACGCTGTTAAGGGAGTGGGGTCAGCGTGCCCCCCTCCTGTCCACAAACAGGGACCCCGCCATGGGAGACAGACAGCATAGCGCGCTTGTGTGCTGTCGTATTAAAAAAACGGAGGCCAGAAGGGAGAAGCAGTTTGGCCCTACCGGCGCTCCCTTGGGCCCCTTGCGCTTCGTTCCCAAGTTTAAAAGTTGTAAGGACCCGGGCCCAGCTTTGTGGCCCCCCGCCTCCCACGGGGTCCGCCGCCATCAACTTACCCCCTCCCCCCCCCCGGTCCGACCCCTTGGGAAAAGGGGGGGTTGGTAGGGTCCAAAATATCCCGGGGGTTGGGCCTTAAGTTTTTTGAGTTTGGGGGGGTGCAACGTATTTTTCGGTTCATTGTGGCTGCGGATGTGTTTTTACGAGAAAAAATTTGTTTTGTCATAAATTTTCTGAATTCCCCATAGATCCCCTCCATTCCCCTCGCGTCGCTGCCCAAAGAAATCAGCCTGACAAATCTGTTTTTCCAAACCCCCTCCCCTCCGTATGACAGTGTAATACCTTACAAATAACTCACCAAATAATCCACCTATACATGGAGCAAATAGACCAGACGAATGATTGTTACTAAAAAACACTCCTACAAAACCAAGACCCCAAACTATTAATACTTAAGGATCAAATAATCCTGCCAGACCCTGACCGAACACAACCCCCACATGTGACATCAGTTGTACATATACCACTGCCATACAGTGACCATATAGTGGTAGACACTAGTTGTATGTAGGCTCAGCAGAAATGTAAGTGATTACACTGCAGTTACAATTGGTGACTTACAGGAGACGTCTCTGAAGAGTTGTTCTATTTCTCTTCTTCTCCATCTGTCCCAGCCGCCATGACGACTTCTCCCAGCCACAATTCTTCACTGTAGAATTTACAAAACAAACATCTTAGACTCCTCCTCCTCCATCTCTATACAAACTCCCCATCTATAGTGCCCCAAATGGTAATAATTACCCCCATGTCGGTAAATATTTGCCCCCTGTAGCCAGTAATATGCCCCCTGTAGTCAGATTATTAGCCCCCCTCCGCCAGTAATAGGCCTCATTTAGCCAGGTTACTGTCCCCCTTAGCCAGGTTATATGCCCCCTCAGCCAGTAATATGCCCCCTCAGCCAGTAATATGCCCCCTCAGCCAATAATATGCCCCCTCAGTCAATAATATGCCCCCTCAGTCAATAATATGCCCCCTCAGCCAGTAATATGCCCCCTCAGCCAGTAATATGCCCCCTCAGCCAGTAATATGCCCCCTCAGCCAATAATATGCCCCCTCAGCCAGTAATATGCCCCCTCAGCCAGTAATATGCCCCCTCAGCCAATAATATGCCCCCTCAGCCAATTATATGCCCCTTCAGCCAATCATATGCCGCTTCAGCAAGTAATACGCCCCCTCAGCCAGTAACATGCCCCCTCAGCCAATAATATGCCCCCTCAGCCAATTATATGCACCCTCAGCCAGTAATATGCCCCCTCAGCCAGCAATATGCCCCCTCCGCATTTAATATGCCCCCTCAGCCAGCAATATGCCCCCTCAGCCAGTAATATGCCCCCTCAGCCAGTAATATTCCCCCTCAGCCATTTATATGCCCCCTCAGCCATTTATATGCCCCCTCAGCCAGTAATATGCCCCCTCAGCCAGTAATATGCCCCCTAAGCCAGCAATATGCCCCTCAGCCAATAATATGCCACCTCAGCCAGCAATATGCCCCCTCAGCCATTAATATGCCCCCTCAGCCAGTAATATGCCCCCTCAGCCAGTAATATTCCCCCTCAGCCATTTATATGCCCCCTCAGCCAGTAATATGCCCCCTCAGACAGCAATATAAATATGCCCCCTCAGCCAATAATATGCCCCCTCAGCCAGTAATATGCCCCCTCAGCCATTTATATGCCGCCTCAGCCAATCATATGCCCCCCTCAGTGTGAGCCTCACCAGCCCTGTCCCAGCCCAGCCCTGTCCCAGCTCAGCCCTGTCCCAGCCCAGTCCTGTCCCAGTCCAGCCCCAGTCCTGTCCCAGTCCAGTCCCAGCCCTAGCCCAGTCCTGTCCCAGCCCAGCTCTGTCCCAGCCCAGTCCTGTCCCAGTCCAGCCCCAGCCCTAGTCCTGTCTCAGCCCAGCCCTGTCCCAGCCCAGTCCTGTCCCAGTCCCGCCCCAGCCCCAGTCCCGTCCCCGTCCCGTCCCAGCCCTAGCCCAGTCCTGTCCCAGACCATCCCTGTCCCAGCCCCAGTCCGGTCCCAGCCCCAGTCCCAAATACCTAAATGGCCGCCGGGCGCCCTGGGCTACACTACGCTGCTCCCCCCGTCCCCGCGTAGTGCGTACAGTAAGCCGGCAGCAGCCGCAGCAGACTACATTGCTGAGCACTGCCGGCAGCCGCACTGTGTAGTGGCGCGGCGCCACGTTTAACCAATGCGGCGCCGTGCTTCACTGCAGTACCACGCTGAAGCCCGGCAGCAGTGGAGAATTTAGGGAGGCGGGCCGGGGGCAGGAGCTTTAAATAGTAAAATGAAAGAATAAGGATTACCTGCAGTGAAGGCTGCAATGTCCCACAATCAGGGCTCGGATCCGCTCGGTGCCAGCTTCTGTTCCATACTTCGGACCAAACCGCCAGTCCCGCGGTGAAGCAAATGCTAGAAGAAGGATATCCGGTGACGTGTGCAGTAAACAAACGCCGCAGAGGATACTTCGGTCCGTAAGTGAAAACAGAACTTTATTCTTGCAAAGTTAAAATACCACAGTAACGCACGGCAAACTAGCAACTGACCCTAGGTGATAACAACAGACGCGTTTCAAGTCTACTGACTCTTGCTCACTGTTAGGTCTGAATGGGTTACCTGGCTCCTATAAAAACCCAATTAAAACCAATCACCGCATAGGGAGGTAAACATGTGATGTTAGTGGAAAAAAGGAGGGGACCATGGAGCAAAAGAGCATAGCACTATTCTAGCTACTGCATCACACGTCAAGGCCAACAAAAACAAGATGTGGCAAATATTAATTACAATATATGCATACATATAAATACAGTTTGTAGATGGCTCCTATATAACTAACATTAGATCCTAATATATATACATCATGTCCGTACGGTAATTTAAACCGTCGGGTCTCCGGGTCCCCAATTTAAAGATCCACTGTGCCTCCCTTTGCCTTAGCATCTTAGTCCAGTTTCCCCCTCTGTAGGGGTATGGTACCTTGTCTATTATGTAGAATTGGAACTCAGTTAAATTGCCTTGGTGGCATTCTGAAAAATGCTTAGCTGCGCCCGACATTTGTGATTTTTGATTTTTTATGCTGTTAATGTATTCCATTATTCGTGTTTTGGTCTTCCTAATGGTACTGCCCACATAGCTCTTATTGCATAGGGTGCATTCTATAATGTATATGCAGTGGTGGCTGTCACAATTCACAAAATAATCAATTTTGTAACATTGTTGTTTGGCAATATCTGTGAATTCTGTTGTCTTTTTTGCCATCCTGCACACATTGCATCTAGATCCTCCACACTTAAAAAAACCCTTTTGTGATAACCAAACTCTATCTGTTTTGGGTTGATGGCCAAAGTATACACTAGGCGCAATAATATTACCCAAAGTTTGTCCCCTCTTAGATGTAACACGAACTCCTTCATCCAGAATTGTGGAGAGGATGTCGTCTTGTCTTAAGATACCTATATTGTTTTTAAAGATGTTTTTTATCTGTTGGAAATTTCTACTAAACTTTGTGGTTAAAGTGATTTTGTTTTCCTCTTGTTGTTTTTTTCTATCTGTTTTGATATCTAACAATTGTTTTTGTGTTGTATGTTCAATCCTCCTTGTTACTCTGTCTATGTCATTCTTATTGTAACCTCTTTGTAGTAACCTCAGGGCTATTTTTTCTTTGGCTATGGAGAAATCCTCCTCCTCTGTACAAATGCGCCTAGCTCTGACCATTTCCCCATAGGGGATGGCCTTGATAGTACTTCGAGCATGACTACTATTGGCTCTCAGGATGGTATTACCCGAGTTGGGTTTGCAATATAGTTTAGACACTATCCTGCCTTCTTTGTTATGTCCAGTGAGAAATACATCCAGGAAGGAAACACCATTAGCACTGCTATTACCTGTAAATTGTAGATTGAAAAAATTGGAGTTAATGTACCCCAGAAAGTGTGGTATGAGCGCCACATCCCGACCCCAGATTAGCAAGAGGTCGTCTATGTAACGCCCATACCACACTATGCAATCTGTAAAAGGGTTACCAGTGCTATAAATAGCATGATGTTCCCACCAGGCCATGGTGATGTTGGCCAGAGAAGGAGAGAAAGTGGCCCCCATAGGGGCTCCCTCCAGTTGGAGATAAAAGGTGTTTGCGAATTTAAAGTAATTATGTTTAAGGAGGTATTCTACCGCCATTAGGATGAATTCCTGCAAATGCCTATCATAATTACTATGTTGTTTAAGAAAAAAAGTTAGGGCCACAATAGCCACGTCGTGGGGTATACACGAGTATAAACCCACCACGTCGCATGTGACCCAAGTATACTGGTCCTGCCATTTGATATTTGCCAAATTTTTGAGGAGGGATTTGGTGTCCTTAATGTAACCTGGTAGATTGCGTACTAAAGGTTGGAGATATTTGTCCACCCACACGCTAATGCGCTCATTTAAGGAATTATTGCCAGATATTATAGGGCGCAAATCAGGTGGGAAGGTGTTCTTATGGACCTTAGGGACCCCATAAAATATCGGGATGACCGGATCTACTCCCAATATATAGTTTTTTTGTCTTTCATTTAGAACGCCCAGGGCAATGCCCTCTAATAGAAGCTGATTTAACGCCTCTTGAAATTTTTGCGTGGGATTTTCTTTTAATTGACGATATGTCCGGGTATTGCTCAATATCTCCAAAACTTGTTTCTCATATAGTCCGCTGTCCATTACTACCACTGCTCCCCCCTTATCTGCTTTTTTAATAGTAGCGCGGCGTCGCATCTACTCTCTCTGATCAGCAATGCGGCGCCGCGCTACAGTGTTGATCGGCCGCCGGGGACTGCAAAACATTCAGGGCAGCAGGCATTAGATTCGGGGAACGGGCCCCGAATGATAATGCCTAGCGACGCCCCTGCGGGAAGGGGGACGTCCTTGGAGGGTGGGAGAAAAAATAAAAGGGAAAAAAAGGGAGCCTGATTCCGTGCCGCGCACTAGAAGGTGCCACCCTAGGCACGTGCCCACGAGTGCCTAGGGGGAAATATGGCCCTGTCTACATGGGGCATTTATACATCTAGGGGGCTTTGTACATACATATATCTAAAGGGGACTGTATACCTACCTATCTACAGTGGGCATTATACCAATAGGGGGCCATATATATACCTACAGGGGGCTGTATACCTACTTATCTACAGAGAGCTATATATTTACAAGTAACTGTATATATTCTTATAGGGGGATGTATACCTACCTATCTGTAGATGGCTATAGCCCTACAGGGGGCTGTATACTGACCTATTTTCAGAGTACTATATACCTACTCAGTGCTATATACCTCTAGGAAACCGTATACCTACCTATCTGTAGGGGGCTCTTACCTCCAGATGCTGTATACCCACAGGGAACTGTATACCTACATATATACCTACCTACAGGAGGCTGTATACCTATCTACCTACAGGGGACTGTATATACCTGCAGAGGACATATATCCCTACCTATCTACAGAGGACTATATACCTTTCTACTGAAGGTCTATAAACCTACATACTTAATGGTGGGCAACATTACTACCTACCTACTTAATGGGGGGCACCCATACTAGAGGTAGGAATCGGTATGGAAGTGCTGGAAAAGTGTGAAGTCTAAAATGTTTGTGTGGTAAATTCTGCAGGGACATCATGGCCAGGGAGTTGAAGCTGGGAGAAGTTGTCATGGTGGTCTAGAGTGGATGAAAAAGAAAAGGGAAAAAAAGATTCATGAAAAAAGAGAATGACTCATCAAAGGAGTGAACAACTCATCAGCTAAGACATCTCCAGTGAGTCCCTGGATATCAGGTTTTTTTTTGCTTCTGTGTTGGATCAGTGCTGTATTCACAGTCATGTGGTGGTGATCTGATGACAGATAGATGTGTGAGACAGACAGCTGTTTAAGACAGACTGATGTGTGACACAGACATGTGTGAGATAGACAGATTTGTGACTCACTTGCTTTTGCATATTGCGCAATACAGTTCTGTTTTGCACACTGTATTATATGGTGAAATGCACGCATTTATGACCGAGAGGCCTAAAAATTAACAGGTAACATTGTCATGTACAAAAGCTATAGGGGGCCCTCAAGATCAACTCCCCTGGTGGATCCTGAGCCCCCCAGTGCAACACTGAAAAAAATATATGTGCAACCTGTATAGCTGTCCAGGAGCCCAGTAGGTAAAGGGGCTCAATGTCACCCTACAAGAAGCTTGCGGCTTCCTACTTTCCATTAGATCATATGTAGGGGAGTGTGCTAATGAACTTTATTTTCACAGTGACTAGTGGATTTTAAAAAAGTGCACAATAACAAGCAGTTGAGGAGCAAGGTACTTACATATGGCTCCTGCCCAGGGGCCCTATGATGTTTGTGTCCACTACTGCTCCTTATGGTGAAGACACCAATTTATAGGCAAGCCATATCATTGACATTTACTAGATTGTTTCCTTCCTTCTGGAAGGAAAGAGCTATAAGCAAATGTGATGAAATTATACACATTCTTACCAAGCCAATTCATTTCAACCTTGTAGTGAAAAAACTGTAATCTTCATGTTCAAGACTGTTATCTTGTAAGGAATCAATTAAAGTTATCTGCATGACCAAAGCGGTGTTTCAACATCATATCGCAATCCACAAGTAATACCCATCCTGTCCCTCCCCACACATCCTCTAATCTACTCACAGTTCTTGACCTGACGACAGAAGAAGTTTCCAGGCTTCTCTTGTCTGCTCGCCCCACTACCTGCTCTAGTGACCCCATTCCATTCCACCTCATCCAGTCCATTTCCCCAGCTATCCTCTCTCATCTAACTACAATCTTTAACCTCTCTATCTCCACTGGGTTCTTTCCATCTTCGTTTAAGCACGCTGTTATAACTCTTTTACTAAAAAAAGCCCACTCTGGATCTATCCTGCACTGTTAACTACCAACCAGTCTCTTACCTGCCCTTCATCTCTAACCTCCTGGAATGCTTGGTCTACTCTTGTCTAACCCGCTATCTCTCTGTTAACTCTCTTCTTGACGCTCTGCAATCGGGTTTTCATACCTTACACTCTACAGAAACTGCTCTAGCAAAAGTTTCAAATGCTCTCCTCACAGCTAAATCTCAGGGTAACTACTCATTGTTGTTTCCTCTGGATCTCTCTGCAGTGTTTGGCACCATGGATCACCACCTTCTCCTCAGCATGCTCAGCGCCATTGGCCTCCAGGACACCGCTCTCGCTTGGTTCTCATCCTATCTCTCTGATCGCTCCTTCAGTGTCTCATTTTCAGGTTCTACTTCCTCTCCTCTTTCTCTTGCTTTTGGGTTTCCTCAGGGATCGGTTCTAGATCCTCTCCTCTTTCCACTCTACACTGGGCCCATTGGACAAACCATCAGCAGATTTGGCTTCCAGTACCATCTCTACGCTGATGACACTCAATTATACACCTCTTCCTGTGACATCAACCCCACCCTGCTACAAAACATCAGTGACTGTCTCTGACATCATGTCCTCCCTCTATCTCAAACTAAACTTCACTAAAACTGAACTTATAGTCATCCTGCCATTTACTAACCAACCCCATCCTGCTCTTTCTGTCTCAGTGTGTGGTACCGCTGTCTGGACTAGATTCTGATCCGATCTTTCCTACATTCCCTATATCCAACCCCTTGCCCATTCTTATTACCTGCACCTCAAGAACATCTCCAGAATCTGTCCTTTCCTTACTGTGTAAGCAACCCAGACTCTTATTGTTGCCATTATTCTTTCCCGTCTTGACTACTGTAACTCCTTGCTTATCGGTCTCCCCCTCTGTCCTAAATGTAGCAGCCAGGCTCATCTTTCTCTCCAGCCGCTTTACTGATGCCTCTACCCTGTGTCAGTCACTGCAGTGGTTACTCATCCAGTACAGAATACAACAGAAACTCGTCACTCTCACCCATAAAGTTTTTCACAGTGCTGCACCCCTCCACAGATCTCCTCCCTCATCTCTGTCTACCATCCTACCCGGTCTCTCCGCTCTGCTAATGATCTGAGATTACACGCTTCTGTCATCTGAACCTCCCATGCCTGTCTTCAAGATTTTGCACGTGCTGCATCGGTTCTCTGAAACATGCTACCTCAGACACACTCGCAACCGCTTATAGTTTTAAGTGCGGTCTGAAAACTCATTTTCTTAGGCAGGCCTACCAAGACCCCAAATTCTGTCACACATTCGTCACTTCCTGCACTTGGGCACTCACAGGCAGTTATTTGTATATAGATGTGTCAGGTTCATCCACTTTTTATATACACTACCCTATATTTATGTAACATGGCTGGACCATTTATAAAACGAAAAGGATGCCAGCTCACCGCCAGTGTTCCACCCCTGGACGTGCACGGATAGACTGGAAACGAGTCTCAGGTGATCCAAACAAACGAAGAGGAAGTCCAGCTCAAGACCAGGTAGGTAGAAAATATGAAGATAGCCTTTATTCCAAATGCATTAAAACAGAGTCGACATAACCGTGATGTAGTTGTAGTAAGAAAGCGCTAACGCGTTTCGGAAAATTATTCCTTAATCATAGCGTATATTGCATAACAAAGCTTTCCTTTAAATAGACCTATATCCCGTCAAATGTGCTAGGAAAGATAACTTTAACCCTTGCACCTCTGGTATATTATTGAATATATAAAATATACGAAATCCAATATATAAAACGTACAAAACCTACAATAACATCAATATTGATAAAAAAACATCCTGTCTCTTGTTCATACCTGCCGGATAACGTGAGCCTAACTGGTAGATCCACCATGTCTCCCTGTTTAATAGTTTTTTGTTGTGATCACCACCTCTAACGGGCTTAAACACTCTCTCAATGCCCGAAAAAGAAAATCCTGAAGTATTCCTATTATGAAGTTCGATGAAATGCCTAGATGCCTAGATGGACCATTGTGTAAACCAACCATTTTTAGCCTTCATCTCCCCCATACACACTAATGGATTGTAAGCTCCCACAAGCAGGGCCCTCACACATTGTGTCTCTTCTGTAAGTAGCTTTCACTGTGTAATGTATGTCTTTTGTCTGTAATTTATACCCTCTACATTGTAAAGTGCTGTGGAATATGTTGGCGCTATATAAATAAAGATTATTATTATTATTATTATTATTATTATTATTATTATTATACAGTTCTGTACAATCACTCTCTTTCAGTGTCACCATTTAATTTAAACACTAGATGGAGCTATAATGACAATAATAGAACTTTAACCTGGCTATTATGGGTATGTTTATGGTGTTTCTTGTAGTATAATGTTGTACCATGTTAGCAATAGAAAGTAGTAGAAAAGAAATCAGGCAATACCTTTTAGAGGCTGAGTATATTTGATGGTGAGCTTTCGAGAGTAATAGCTCTCTTCTTCAGACATGGTGTTATACAAGAAACTGAAAATTCACAGACTTTTTATACACAGAAGACAAGAACCTTGGATGTTAAAATCTTAAAAAATAACAAACTGTAATTTTTTTCTTTGGGGGCTGACCCCCCGGGTGCCCGTTGCCCCCCGGGACCGCCCCCCCCCTGCCCCCCAGGGGTCCGGCGCGGGTGCCCGGGGCCCCCCGCAACCATCCCCCTGC
Organism: Phyllomedusa bahiana; assembly: GCA_025379985.1. Classification (NCBI taxonomy): domain Eukaryota; kingdom Metazoa; phylum Chordata; class Amphibia; order Anura; family Hylidae; genus Phyllomedusa; species Phyllomedusa bahiana. Next base: position 51,726 of record JAODAL010017843.1, on the reverse strand, counting down.
TGCCCCGGACCCCGGCGCCTGCTAAACTTCCCGTCCACGAACCCTGTGCCCCTTGCTTGGGGCTCCGCCCCGTACCCCTCCCTTGGGGGCTCGCGCGGACGGTGGTCTGGTTTTTAAGGACCAGCGCCCCCGGTAATTAGTCAATTGCTGGCCCCCCGGGGCCCCTAAAAAAGGTTAAACGCCCCCTCACTTTTCCCCCGTTTTTTTTGGTGTGCGAAAGTTTTGTCTAGAGATTTTTGGGAGCCCTGTTTGATTACCCGGGGTACCAGCCGTTCCATTTACTTTTCCCCTGCCCTTTTGCCTGTTTGCCCCCCTGCCCTGACCTCTGCCCGTCTCTTACAAACGAACCTTTTCCCGCCCGCCTGACCTCCTCCTGTCCCCGACAAATGTCTCTGGATTACGATTCTGTCCCAACCATTCCCCCCCGGCCCCATCGCAAGCAAGTCCCCGTCAGGGTAGCGACCTGGTACCCCTCACGTTTAAGCAAGCCCCTTTCCCGCTTTGGGGCGGGCCCCTGGTAAATACCGGGGGCTATTTTGACTCCCCTCCCGGGGGTTTTGGTTTTAAAACTATCATCGCTTGCAGTGGTCCACGAATCTCCCAAACCCGTTACAGTACAAACTGGCTGGGTTCCCCCAGGGTACCTTTGCCCGAGCCCCCGGGAAAGTCACGACGGCCAACGCCCAGTAGAGCCAGCGTATTGACCCCCCTCGTGGGCCCTTGACCGACCCTTCGGCCCGTCTTTCCACCCGGGGCCCGCGGGTGCGCCGCCACACCACACCATTGCTTTCCCGCAGCCATGGGCTCTAAACCCCTTTCCCGGGCCCCGGGACCACTCTGCCAAACTGCAGCTCCCCTCGCCCTATATGGAACAAAACCCAAAAAGGCCGAGGATTCATCAGGGCAATGCTCCATCCACATCGAGATTCTGGGGGGATCAATTTTCCCCACCGAACGGGGGTAAAATTTTCCTTCCCTAATTACCCCCCAATCGGGGGAAGCCTTGGCCTGGTTCACTCCGCTATGGGGCCCCAGGGGGATTTCCTTTACGGCAAAACTGCAAACCTTCCTCCATGGTTTTCCCCACCGTTTTTCGAGGAACCTGGCCCCCACCTTCCCTCCTCTGCCGCAGCTCTGCTCCGTCTTTCCCTCAGGGCACTCTACAAAAGGGCAGTACTCTGTTTCATTCCGCACCCAAACCACTGAGGGTGGACTGGAATAATGAGGCTTTGGTGGCCCAAACCTTCTGGCAAGGGCCTTTCCCCGGGTGGGAAATTTAAAAACGAGCTCGCTGGTTGACCCTGCCATCTGCTCTGGACTAACTGATTCAGTTAGCTACCCAATTGAATTTTTCAGTTTTTTCAAAAGAGACAACAAGGCCCCCGCCTCCAACGGAAAAGGGCGCCCGACCAAGCCGGCTACCTCTCTGGCACCCGTTTTCCAACGACCCCCCACTTCCTTTCCCCCAAAGGTTTTCCTGAGGACGAACCCATGCAGGTCGAGAGAGCCCACTTGACCCAGGAAAAGGACACTCACAGCGTCGCCAGGGGCAGCTGTGCTTCTACTGTGGCTGGTTCTGGCCACTTCATTTGGTGACTGCCCCGGTGCACCCGAAAACTCTCCGCACCTAGGAAAACGCAGGAGAGCATCCCTAGGGTCAGTGCGGCCTCTTCCTGTCTGCCCAAATCCCGTAACTCTGTGAATTTCCCGGACAGCACCTTTCAAGCCACCGCCTTCCATGATTCGGGTCCGCGGGAAAATTTTTTGTCAGCCACCGCTGGTGTCCAAATTTCGTCTCCCGTGACCCCTCTGCAGAAACCCAGTTCATCTCCTCCGTCAGGGGCGAATGCCTAAAGGACGCTATTTGGGGGGGTTTCGGGCACTGCGCCCCTCACCTTGCAGATAGCCCCTACACAAGAACTCTGAAACTTCTCGTTCTGCCTCGCTCCTCTTCTGAAATTCCCCTTTGGCCCCCCTTGGTTTCAAGAGCATGCTCCGACCCAAGACTGAACACGGGAGATTATCCGTTGGGGCCCCACATGCCACTCCGCATGCCTCCTGTACTCCGTCCAGCCCAGGGCCCACCTCTGTAAAGCCACGAAGCCTTTTGCCGGTCTGCCCACTCCTTACCAGATCTAGCCGACGTCTTTTCTGAAGACAGGCCGAAACTCTTCCGGCCGTTCGACTGTCCTATTGACTGCAACCCGGTAGTACTCCTCTCCCGGGGCAGTCTAACCCTCTTCTATCTGGGAGCCCAAAGGGCGATGTCGGAATATGTCCAGGAGAATCTCCGTAAAGGCTTTAAACGCAATTTTCTTCGCCTGCGGGGCCGTTTCTTCTTGTCGAAAAGAAAGATGGAACTCTCCGCCCTGTATTGGTTATTGGGACTCAATAAAATCATCATAAAAAATCGATACCCCCTGCCTCTGATCCCCGGAGCGTTTGATCGCCTCGTGGGCAAAAAATTTTTTTTCCCAAATTGGACCCTTTCCGAGCATACAACTTGATTCTATCCTTGAAGCGACAATGAAGACCCTTTTATACCCGAGATGGCCACTTTGAATATTGTCATGCCGTTTGGCCTCTGCAACGCTCCGGCGGAGTTCCAGAACTTCGTCAACGAGATCTTTCGCGACCTTCTCTATGTCTGTGTTATTGTCCCATCTGGACGACATTTTTAAACTTTTCTCCGATCTAGAGACTCACCGCCACCACGTCCGCCAGGGGCTCAACTCTCCGTAGCCACCAGTTATATGCCAAAATGGAGAAATGTTTGTTTGAACACACCTCGTTGCCCTTCTTAGGTACATCGTCTCGGTTCAAGGTCTCCAGATGATCCCTCTAAGCTTTCAGCGTCTTTCAACGGCCTCGACCAGGGGGTCCCCCGGCCCCATCCAGCCTTTTTGGGGTTTTTCCCAAAACTATTACAGACAGTTTGTCATGCGTTCTCCAGCTCGGCCCTGGGGGTGGCCCTTAAAAGAAATGCTAACCCCAATCTTGGCCTCCAGAAGCCCAAGAAGCCTTTGATCGTCTTAAAGCAGCATTCGCTTCAGCTCCTGTTCGTTCGCCCGGGACCCGCAGCGTCCTTTGTCCTAGAATGGACCCTCCTCAGTAGGTCCGGCCTGTTCCCTTCAGAAGTCCCCCTCCGAGAGACGCGTACTTGTGGCTTCTTTCCAAGACCTTTCACCCCAGCCGAAAAAAATTTACACAAACGGTGATCGCGAACTACTGGCCATAAATTTTTACACTAGAAGAAGGGGGGCCTTGCTGGAGGGGGCTCCCACCCACGAGATCTTCATCGATCACAAAAACCTTTTTTAAATCCCAGTCTGCTCAACGACGAATCCTCACAACCAGGGGCATTTTTTTTTCGCCCGTTTTGATTTTCTCCTTTCCCTTTGGGCCAGCGAGAAGAACGTCAGGGGACGCCCTCTCTAGATCCTGGGACACTGGGGCCTAAAGCCGTCTCCGACATAATTCCCCAGAACGTCTCTACGGCCCCCCGTGGATCTTTCAACATCTACCTCCTGGGAAGACCTACGTCCGCTCCCCATGCCCCTCAAATCCTTAAGTGGGGATTTTCCCCAACGTTGTCATCCTGGAGTACAAATCCCTGAAATTTAACTCTCCTCTATTGGTGGCCCACCCTCCTCAAAATTTAGAGACTTTGTCCTGGCCTGACCTCCCGTGCCCTAACAAAGTCCCTCATCTCAGACCCTGGGGCTGCTTCACCTCCCCGTGCCAAAAGACCTTGGTCCCAATTCCATGGACTTTGTTACAGACCTCCCCCTCCCCTGGTAACACGGTCATTTGGGGGGTGACCGATGATTCTCGAAATGGCTCACTTTTTTTTTCCCCCGCCCGGGGTTTCCCTTCTCACTGGCCCACACTTTTTGCACCACATTTTTCGTTACACGGTCTTCGTTGCATATCGTCTCGGATAGGGGGGTCCAGTTTGTTTCGAATTCGGCGGGCTCTATGTGATCATGCGATTCAGCTAGACTTCTTGTCGCTTACCCACCTTCAAACTAACGGGCAGGGAGGAGGGTTAACCAAATTTTTTTACCTACCTACGACATTTTTGTACCGCCCTCAAGATAATTGGTCCACCTCCTCCCCTGGGCGAATTTTCATATAATTCCCCAAACTCGAAAACCCTGAAGCCTCTCCTTTTTTTGTCATGTTTGGGCTACAATCCCCCCCCCCCCCCCGCCTCTCCCCTGGCTACCCTGTCAGGTTCTTGCCAGGATCCCCGGGGCCTGACACAAGGGACCTGGCAAGCCCTACGACAGGGCCCTTTTACCCCTTCGCTCCAACAAGGGCCGGCCGACAGGTACCGTAGCCTCCGCCCCTACCGTACCACGCCACCATCGCAAGCAAGTCACGTCAGGGGTAGCGACCTGGTAGCCTTAGGCTGCAGCAAGTCCATCCCACTTTGCGGCGGGCTCTGGCGAATACCGGGGGCTACTTAGACTCTGCTCCCTGGCGTGGCTTAACTATCATCACTTGCGGTGGTCCAGCGAATCCACCAACACGTTACAAATATAATCTGAAAAGTTATTTACAACAGGTCAAGAAATAAATCTGGAAACCTGTGAGGCGTGACGGAGGGATCAATAATTCTTGCTTTTATCAGAAATCCTAGAGAAACAAAAGAAACAGGTGCATAACCTGCCCCTGCAGGAACAGAAGGCTATCACTTCACAGAAGGAAAGTCAGGATAAAATAATCAACCCTGCTTACAAAAGGGGCACAATTGTCATACTCAACACATCTTACTACATAAAGGAAGCAAACAGGCAACTGTCAAACCCCATCCATTTCTCCAAACTTGGAAGTGATCCCACAGAGGCCTATATGAAACAACTAAAGGATATAATAAAGAAGTTTCCAATCCAGGTCCAGAGATAAAAGTGCTTATCCCAGAGGATCCCAGGCCAGTCTGCATCTATGTGCTCTACAAGATCCACAAAGATGGCATTCATTTCTGGAATTGGGAAACTGACAGAAAACATCTCGGGTTTGGTGGAAATCTCCTAAAACCCCTTGTCAGCGATACTCCAAGCTATATCCAGGATACCACTGACCTTCTAAAGAAACTGGTAACATTTTGGCCACCATGGATGAAGAATCCCTGTATACCGATATTCTCCACAAGGATGGAGTTGCAGCATGTTGGGTGCACCTGGAGAAACAAGACTTCCCAACAAAACCAGTCACACAGCTCATACAATTCATCCGTAGCCACAACTATTTTACTTTTGGAGAGGACCTATATCTAAAGCGAATGGGAATTTCAGTGGGGTCCATATGTACACCCCAGTATGCAAATCTCTTTATGGCAGAACTGGAAGGAACATATTTATCAACATTCAGCAACAAACCTATCATTTACCTTCATTACTTCAATGATATCCTTGTCATCTGGACTGCTGGTGAAAAGGCCCTACTTAAATTCCATAATGACTTCAATGACTTTCACCCCACCGTCAATCTTAAACTCTGAGAGAGCGAAATCCACTTTCTGGATACCAAAATATACATTAAAGACCACCGGCTACTCAGATCAATACACCATAAACCCACAGACAGAACAGCCTACTTGAGAAATGACAGCTTCCACCCCAAGCACACAAAACAATTCATTATATATAGCCAAGCTATACAATACAGTTGTATTTGCTCCGACAAAGCAGACCTTGACAAGCACCTCCTGGATCTGAGGACGAAATTTCTCCGATTGGGATACAAACCAAAAGTGATGGACAAACAAATAAGCAAAGCGGCAGCTATTAAGAGAGACAGTCTGCTCACATACAAAGAAACCCAGAATGAAGCCCGAGTGCCCCTAGTTGTCATTTACAACTCATAGCTGGAGATCCTATGAAAGATTGAACTCAAACCTGTGCACCATAAGGACAAGAGACTCAAAGACATATTTCCAGTGTCCCCTCTCCTTTCCCTTCGGCAACCACCAAACATGCGGCGTATTATTGTCCACCACCTTCAACCACCTTGTGAATTATTGGAATAGTAGTTCGGCTGAAGACATTGCATCACCAGGTTTTAATGAGAAAAAGTCTGTTCATGATATTGCTACATAGTAGAATACACCATGTAATATAATATGTTGCTGAATATTAGTAACGAAAGTGAATGCGTATATTTTTCCTTCATGTTTTGTTACTAAGCTACTGAACTACAGAGTGTCAGCAGTGGATATCCATGATAGAAGGTTCACCTGGGTGCATACAATACTGAAACTATGGTAACATTTATCTGACAGTTTCTAGCCGTGTCTATTAGAGGGATATTGTTGATGGAGAGGTTGTGAAAGAATGACACTGTCCAAAGCAAGTTGTCTGGTTGAGCTGCATTTGTCATAAGAGAAAGCTGCCAAAACAAACATGATGATTTTTATACAGTCAAACTGTTATCCTTGTGTTTACATACAAAGTTAACAGAGTAATTCCACAGCCCTGAAATCAGGACACAAGACTCTAAAACTAGTGCTTGGTCTAACTGTAAAGGGCTAAAGTTGATCTCAGTTAGCTTCCTTCCTACTGATAAGACACAGCAAGAAGTGATGTTACTGGCCTGGCCAATGGTAGAACATGGAGATGGTAGGCAACCTATGAAACCAGCTGTAAATAAGCAGGAAACAAAAAGTTATTTTTCTTCAAAATGAAGCATAATCAGAGTTGTTTTTATTTACCTCTATCTACATGTTTAAAGCTAATCAATTAGATGGAAATATTCCTTTCTTTGCCTATCCAACTTTGCTAATTGTCTACTACGTTGGTACCATGTTTGAATTTATCAGCTAGTTTGGGGTATTGACCGTGGCTTCCTGCCGAAAATTTGAGGCCCCTTTCTAAAGGGTTTGGGTTTAAAAGGGATAAAAAGCACGGCTTCCATTAGCCCCAAGGTGTTTTTCATAAAATTTAACCCCAAAGTGGGCCCCTTCATACCTTTGTGAGGGCATGCCCCTTGCTGCATATCTTTGTGAAGGCAATGAAAAACAGACAAGCATTGGCATACCTTCATTCCATGGTCATGCAGGGGGGGCATGGGCGGGTTCCTGGGGGAAAAAAAAAACTGCCCAAAGTTTTTTTTTTAGCACATTGAACTTGGGTAGGCCTGGTTTGACCTGATCTGAAGGTTGTCAATAATGCCAGAAATATTATCTAATCAATAACCAGCTTAAACTGTATGGAAAAACGTTGGTGATTGATCACAATATTATCCCCTTGATCGCTGACAAGATTCAGATCAGGCAGAACCACCTCTACCAAACTCAAAAGTGCAACTCTACTCACCCATCTAAAATTCACCTGTCCAGGGGTTGAGTGATAAATGTATTTGGCTGGTATACCCCTGCAATTACACTAAATCCATGAATCCACGGTCCCGCTATGTAACCAGATGGTCTGTACAGTCATTTGCAGAAATATCATACAAAATAATTTGGTTTATGAGATATGCCTGTGATGGTAATCAGAGTTAAATATATGACTATGGGCCTTTTTTGGAAACAACAGGGAGGGATATCTGCCAATTCTTAGAGGCCAATACAGTCAGTAATAAGGGGCTGAAAAATTTTTTTTTTTAAAAAATGAGAAATTAAACGATTTTGCTTGTAGAGACACCCAGAAGTATAAAAGAACTTTTTCCCACCCCCACCCCTTAGAGATATTAAACATATCCTCCCCGCCAAAACTTAAAAAACTGCCCTTTTTTCTTCCAGGGACTCCTCCCAAAATAAATTGCAAAATTTGTGTTCCCAGGGGGGATAGAGGGCTTTTTTGGGGGAAAAGGGGCAAAAAGCTCCCTAAATAAGAGGGGGGAAAAATTTTTGCCCAAAAATGCCTATAACACTGAAATAGAAATATATAGGCATTTTGAAAACCATATTAAAAATAAAAAAAGTATGGCAAGAAAAAAAAATACAAAGATTTTATTTGGAAGTAGTGGATCCTTTTTAAACCACCGAACGTGGTATAACCCTTTGTCTGGAGCGGAGTCTAAGGAGTTTCCCCGGGCCTTCATCAGACATGCTGCAAGGGTTTTGTTGACCCTTGAAAGGGCGTAGACTCCTAGACACTTTCCCCTTACGTGACTTGCTTGCGGGGGGCGGGCCCAAAGGGGCAGTGGGGGGACAGAATCAGTAAGCAGGAAAAATTTGTCAAGGGCAGGGAGAAAGGTCAGGGCAGAAGTTCTGATACATGGAAATAATAATATAGCGCAATAGCTCTTTCCAACACACCCGGGGAAAAAACCAATTTTCTTGGCAGAGGCACTGTGGGCCCGGGAAATGAGGGAGGAGACCCGGGGGCCGCGCAGGTTCGGAGGGAAAGGGAATTGGGGGAGGGGGTGCAACCCGGGGGGTCGGTGGGGAGCGTTGTATATAAAAAAAATTAAAAAATTTTAATTTTAATAATAATACCTTTTGTTATGTTTCCCTAATTAAGAAAATGGATTTTTTTTCATAATCAATTTCATTGATTTTGCCCCATATAAAACAAAAATTTTCATAAAATGTTTTTTTCCTTTTTTTTCCAGTGCATCTGCCCTGTATAGTAATGAGATAGTCTCTGAGCTCTTTACCATGACCCCAAAAAAAGCTACAATCTTCTCGTTCAAGGCTTGTTCTAAAGATAGCACTTATTCATGTTGTTCTGCATCTGCAGCCAGAGAACAAAGAACTTTTTTAAAGGTAGGTCGGAGTATTTCCCTGCAGTGACTCAGCTATGACTGTTCAGTTACATATATTCTGGAGGAGCATTACATCAATGATGTCCTGTGATCAGTGGAGTATCTAAATCGTCCCTTATACGGGGAGTGAGGGGGTTTACCCTTAAAGGGGGAAGTAATTTTAAAAATATAAGAATCAGAATATATCAAACATTAGGCTAAAATACATTGAAGGAAAATGTTACTAAAACCTTTCTAGCGGTGACATACATAGATGGCATGTAGAAGCTACCAATGGACCAAAACTCTGGGGCCTTAGAAGGGTCAAAGAACCATCCAACACAAACTCACTTTTTTACCCATAGTAACCTATGGGCAAAAAAATGACTTTTAGACCTAAACAGTTTTCCCTACCTGTGGCTTCCCTAGTTTTTTTAAGGGTCAGAAAGAGGGTTTTTAATGGGATTTTTTTGCACAGTGGTTATGTTGAAACCATAACTTTATGGAAACTGTTTATTGTTTCCAAAGCCCGGAAATGTCAACCAACATAATAAAAAGTATAAATTTTGGACCCAAAGAGGGAAAAAAAAACTAGTAATGCAGATAAAACAAGTCCTTACTTATAACGGTCAGAAAAAGCTGCTGGAAGTTGGAAATCACTTTCTAATTTGAGTATAGGGGTTTCTGTGGGTTAAAAAAAAATTGTGACCTCCCTTACCTGGTGCCTAAAAAAGCCACTCATCCTGGTACATGTAATGAGCAGTACAGGACATGAAGTACCATACTATACTGTAGAGTGGTGCTACTAGATTTCTAATCACTGCATGCACTTCACTAATACCGGAGTTTTACAAGTAAAATGTTCATGATAATTGGTTGGATCTTCCAGTCAATCACATGTGCAGCAGATCTGGGACAGTGCCTTGTGAGTGTGGTTTCAGGATACGTTGTCCTAGGAAAGACCAATATTGTTTCTTTAGGTTATTATAACTTGGTGAAAACTATTTCATTTCATAAAGTAATATTGGACACAGGTAAGGGGTAGCTGCATACAGAGCAGTAATAATGTGGCCATGATGCAGAATGTGGGTACTGTGGTTTTTAAATTAGGTATTAAATGAATCCATATGTTTGCAGAAAAAACTGCACATTTGTTAGTGATCCTGGTTTTGCAGTTAAAACTTTTGTCTGCAAATTCATGTGCACATTTAACAACCAATTTAAAAAATCACAATGGTCGAGTATTCAGTTTTCACTAACATCATGACCATGTCAGTACCACCTCATATGACCTTATCTGTGCTATAGAGTCAGAGCTGTCACCAGAAATTTTGGGGACCCCAAACAGCTGAAATGCCTGGGACACCATCCCCATCCTCCCACCTTCCCCAGAAAAAGAAAACATTCTTTAAGGGGTGAACAAGAAAAAAAAATGCAATTGTGGCATTGTTTTTGGATTCAGCTCTTGTTTTCTTGTTGGATTTTACAACGTACAGTTTATCTATATTGTGCAGGTCTGTATGTATACAAGGGCCAGCAAATACTGCTGCATGTGCACCATGTGTCACCACTATAATGTTACTGAAAAAAAACAGTACACCCAAACCAATAATATCAATAACAACAATTAGAGATGGGCGAATCGATTCTAACGAAGTGGACATTTCGTTTAGAATTTCAGGGAAAACTTCGGTTCGCCCCTTTTCCTAACGAAATCGAAACTTTGGGGTGATTTCGGTGGCGATTGGGGAACGAAGTGTGCTTTTCATTGATTAAATGGCTGCGCTGCACATGGAGTTACATGGGGCAAAGCACTCTGGGAGGAAGAAGGGCATAGCTGCATGACATGTGCAGAGATGAAGCCAATCAGAGACGGCGGGATTCTGTGACGTCACGCAATATTATAAGACCGAGCACGCGCTGGAGCTCACACTCCTCTCACTGTACTGATAGGAACGGTGCTGCTGCGGGTGATTGCCGGCTTTCTGAAGAACTGATTTTGTACAGGCGGATATTTGTGGGGTGTCTCAGCTTGTCTCAGAGATCTGTTCTCTGAGATGTTCTATTTCTATTTTTTGGGGTATTGGTTCTGAAATTCCAGGTGTGCGTAACTGCAGCTGCTATTTTTACATTCAATATCCAAGTGGGATCTAAGCCAGTTCTGTTGTATTCATTTAAGAAAACAGCGTTTTTACAATACAAATAACCACTTCATTTTTGGCTGCTCAATTCTATTGCGCATTTTACATCCAGGGGTTAATTAAGCGTTGTTTTGCTGGTAGTGCTGACAAATATAAACCGTCTTTTTCAACGCCCAAAATATATATATTTTTTTTTGGATAGCTTATTCACAAGCAAAGGTATAATTACAATTTTATTCTTGTTGTGTGGCGTAGAAAATACGCCATTGTAAACTACGCTACAAGCTATAGTTTGTGGTGGCTCAATTCTATTGCTTCAAGTTAACATCAGGGGTGAATTAAGCGTTGGTTTGGTGGTGTGCTGTCAAAAATAAAACGTCTTTTTAAACGCCAAATATATATTTTCTTTTTGGTAGCTTAATTCACAGCAAAGGTTAATTTTACAATTTTATCTCTTGTTGTGTGGCGTAAGAAATACACCATTGTAACACGCTACAAAGCTACTAGTTTGTGGTGGCTAATTCTGATTGCGCAATTTACATCCAGGGGTTAATTAAGCGTTGTTTGGTGTGTGATGACAAAAATAAACCGTTCTTTTTCAACGCCAAATAGATATTTTTTTTTTTGGTAGCCTAATTCACAAGCAAAGGTTAATTACCAATTTTTCTCTTGTTGTGTGGCGTTAGAAATTACGCCATTGTAATACGCTACTAAGCGACTAGTTTGTGGTGGCTCATTTCTTTTGCGCCAATTTACATCCAGGGTGTTAATTAAGCGTTGTATTGCTGCTGTGCTGCAAAATAAACCGTCTTTTTCACGCAAATTTATTTTTTTTTTTTTTTGGTAGCCTAATCCCAAGCTAAAGGTTAATTACAATTTTATCTCTTTGTTGTTGTGGCGTAGAATAATTCTCCTATTGTAACACGCTACAAGTACTAGTTTGTGGTGCTCATTTTATTGCGCGATTTACATCCAGGGGTTAATTAAGCGTTTGTTTTGCTGCTGTGCTGACAAACATAAACCGTCTTTTTCAACGCCAAATATATTTTTTTTTTGGTAAGTAATTCACAAGCAAGGTTAATTACAATTTTATCTCTTGTTGTGTGGCGTAGAAAATTACGCCTTGTAACACGCTACAAAGCTACTAGTTTGTGGTTGGCTCAATTTCTATTGCGCAATTTACATAGGGGGTAATTAAGCGTTGTTTTGTGTGTGCTGACAAAATAAACCGTTTTTTCAAACGCCAAAATATTATATTTTTTTTGGTAGCCTAAATAAAGCAAAGGTTAATTACAATTTTATCTGCTTGTTGTTGGCGTATAAATACACCATTGTTAACACGCTAAAAGCTACATAGTTAGTGGTGGCTCAATTCTATTGCGCAATTACATCCTGGGGTTAATTAGCGTTAGTTATGCTGGTGAGCTGACAAAAATAAACCGTCTTTTTCTAAACTCGCAGAAATATTTATTTTTTTTGGTATGCCTTAATTCACAAGCAAAGGTTAATTACAATTTTATTATTTGTTGTGTGGCGTAGAAAATAACGCATTGTAACACGCTGACAATGTACTAGTTTGTGGTGGTCTCATTTCTATTGCGCAATTTACATCCTGGGGTTAATTAAGCGTTGTTTTGACTGTGTGCTGACAAAAATAAAACCGTTTTTTAACGCCAATATATATATTTTTTTTGGGTAGCCTTATTCACAAGCATAGGTTTAATTACAATCATTATCTCTTGTTGTGTTGCGTTAGAAAATACGCCATTGTATAACGCTGACAAAGTACTAGTTTGTGGTGGATCAAGTTCTATTGCCATATATACTTCCAGGGGTTAATGATGCGCGGTGTTGTGCTGCTGGTTGCTGGTCAAATATAAAACCGTCGGTGGCACTTCGCCACTTGGTCTGGGTGTGTTTTGTGTATTGTTTTTTTTATTGTAGTTTGTAGGTTGTTTGTAGTACTGTGTTTGTGTGTTTTGTTTTGTTGTTTTTTGTTTGTTTTTTGTTTTTTTTTTTTTGTTTTGTTGTTTTGGTTGTGTTTTGTTTTTGTGGTGTTTTTTTTGTTTTGTTTTGTTGTTATTAGGTTGGGTGGTGTGTTGATGTTGTTTTTTTGTTTATTTTTGGGTTTTATTTTTTTTTTTGTTTTTTTGTTTTTTTGTGGATGGGGGTGAGTTGAGGTGGTGAGATGAATGGAGTGACATGGTTGGTTAATTTTTTGAATTTTGTGCTGTGTATCTCATGTTTTTATTTAGTTATATTTTTTTTGGTAGCCTAATTCACAAAGCAAAAGTTTAATTACAATTTTATATCTACTTGTAGTGTGGCGTAGAAAATACACATTCGTAACACGCTATCAAAGCTACCAGTTTGTGTGCTCATTTCTATTGCGCAATTACATCCAGGGGTTATTTAAGCGTTGTTTTGCTGCTGTGCTGACAAAAATAAAACCGTCTTTTCTACACCGAAATTATCATTTTTCTTTGTAGCATAATTCACAAGCGAAGGGTAATTAAGCTCTGTTTGTGTTTTACATTTAGTAAATCACACAGTGCTTGTAAAGTCACATACAGAGTAATTTTTCCTGGCCATTTTGGGAGCGCAATTTATAATCCAAGGGTTACCAAGCTTGTTACTGGGTTCTTGGGAGTCAAAAAAAGGTGTATTATTCTTTATTATAAGTATTGCTTCATCAACAGTGTTGTACATTTTAGAACAAACGAGTATGTCAGGACAGAGAGGTGGCAGGCTCTGCAATGAGATTGTGGCTGGTGGCACAAACATTTCTGAATACGGGCCCAGGGTCTCGCAGAAGCAACGACGGGGGAAGCTCGCGCAGGGGTCACTCGTGACGGCCACAACTGCCGCTGTCATCTTGCGCCGTGTGTTGTTCAGCAAGCCAAGGGTTCCTGATTGGTTGACTAGGTCATCCTCTTCCCCAGTTGGACATTCTGACAACCCCAGCTCAAAGAGTACGGTTGGACCTCAGACACAACACTTAGTTGGCATGGGCCGGGAGCGGGGTCAGCGTCCCCTCACTCTGTCCCTCAGGCAGCCTCTGTCCCATCAAGTTCACTCAGCCCGGGATATCTACTATGTATGGTCTGGGGCTCAAGCTCCACTATATAGCGAGGATGAACAATTTGAGGAGGGCCAGTCAGCCAGCTACTTGGCAGCGATAGAAATGGGCCAATATCCCCAGCTTCTCTGCCGGTAGGCGGCAATGTATAGATGTGGTGAGTGGGCATGGGGGTGATGTGGTGAGAGGTCTGCTCGGCTCTTACCAAGAAGGTGGTGATGAGGACAGTTAGTGACGATGAAACCACAAATAGATGATGATGTAGAGACCGCACTTGGGAGCGGGTGAAGCATGGGCTCATCTTCGTCAGGTAGAAAGGGCGTAGCGTGCGCGTCAGGCAGCGGCGCAGCCAGCAAAGTGGGTTGTGTGGCCGTGAGTCCGCAGTGGGTAGCAGCAGTTGTGGTCGGGAGAGCCAAGCGGGCCACGGGCAGGGTAGAAAACCCGCTTCTTCGCAGGTCCAAGGACGTAGCGGCACGGGGTCTATCAGGAAGGAGGAGCGGGGCAGTGTCACTCAGTGGGAGCGTTGGCGGTAAGAAAATCAGCTACTCGGCGGTGTGGCAGGTTCTTTGCTAAGACACCGGAGGAGCCGAATATGGGGTATATGTAGAATCTGTGCGGCAGAAAGTGAAGCGTGGCAGGAGCTAACGTTGCACAACGGCCCTGCGTCAACACAGCAGCGTCACCATATCGGTGGCCTGGGAGAGAAACGTTTGGCTCAGATGTGGTGGTCATCTGCCGCTGCTGCGAGCAGCAGCGGCCATGGCAGCGCATGCCATTTTAGCCAGTCAAGGCTCCACATCCTCTGCAGAAGTAAGCTGTTTCTCTTTGACATCCCTCTCCCGGTTCCCAGATGATGTCTGCTCTCTCGCTCTCATGGCGCTAGCAGTCGTTAAGAGAGGCGATTGTTAAAAGAGACAACAGTTATGCGGTCAAACCATACTAAGGTGCCAGCAGTGACCGTGCTCCTGGCCAAGTTGTTAGGTACTGGCAGCCCTCCTTCCAAATGGTTGGACTCTGACACCATTCAGAGAACTAATGGCTTTGTGCCGTAGCCGAGATGGAGAGTTCCAAAGCCTTAATTTTCTTTTCCAAAAAAGGCAGTACCAGCACTTCTTTAATATGTAGAACAGAAAAGGTGGGTCAGTCCTGAGCTTATCGGTTTGTTCCATAGGTAACACCAGGCAGCGCGGACGTCTCGGAGCTGTAACTACGGTCAGGGCCAGTACATGTCCTTTCGCCAACTGGGTGAATGTGCTTCCCTGGCCTGGACACCAACTCTTGGGAGACCAGGGACGCCGCTTTCTCCTCCACGTTGTCTATAACTTGCTGATCCAGCGCCAATGTGCCTCCTCCTCCTCCACCACCACCCACCATCTCAGCCTCCAAAAGTACCTGCTCCATATACCACTATTTGTAGGGCAGCCGGTTTTGTCACGCAGTTCTACACCTAGCTTGCCTCGGCGTACGAAGTCGACACAGGGGAGGAATAATGCTCCGCGTTCATTGCAGCAAGAAATCGATGTGTGGCTTTCTCCGCGCCAACGGCAAATCGGAACCATGGTGAGGACAATGGGAGGAACATGGTTGTCCGCGCTGCACCGAGGAGGGATGGTTCCATGCGCCTGCATGGCGCACGTGATCAATCTGGTTGTAAAAAGGTTCCTGAAGTTTCCACAGATCTTCAGAAACATTTCTGAAAATGGGCCAGGAACCTGTGCATGCACTTTATTCCATTGTTTACAAAGTCTGGAAACACCCTCCTCGAGTTGCAGCGGCCACAGAAGAACGGCCTCTCCCCAACACGCTCTGATTTGGATGTTTTCCACGCTGGAATTCCAGCCTGCCACATGATGGACCGACTTGTAAGAACAGAGGAAAGGCCATTAACGATTTTTTGATGTCCAGGCATACAGAAGTTACTCTGTGTAACTTTGATTGTCAGGCCAGTGGCAGATTCATGCTGTGACACCTGCCGTTTGTTGAGGGGGACCATTGAGGAGGCACGATATTTGTAGTCGCCAGGACTACGGGAGAATAAGTCCCATTCATGCTTTCATGGTCCTGGAAACAGATGTTGGAAAAATCTTCTGGGCAGGGGGGGGATGGAGAGTGTGGCGACTACATTCTCGCGGCCACATGATAGTACGGTGGGGATGAAATGGAGGAGGAGGAGGAGGAGGACATTGGAAGCAGAAGCATTGTCTTGGTGAATGAGTGGATTTTCTACCCAGGTGACATGAGAGGAGGAGCAGGAGCACTGTGGAGGTGGATGGAGATGAGGAAGACGACGGCATTGACTCCCAAGCACCGTGGCAGTATACAGTGGAAATGGAGGCAGGAAAGCCCTCGGAGTCACTTGTTGCAGTTGTCCCGCAGCTTGCTTATTTGCCTGGGCTAGTGACAGACCGACATAGTCAGCATCACGAGAGGGATGACTTCTGGCTCGCCAACCTATTGGACCCTCGGCTACCGGGTCCCAAAAATGGGAGCCTTTTTCCCAGCTATTGAGAGGGAAGACAAACTCAACTACTATAGGGAAATCCTCCGTTAATCAGTTGGCAGCTGCCTATGTGCGGCATCGTCCCTCCTCTGACAGGTCTGACCGGGGGGGTTCCTCGCGCTCACGAATACTGCCGCGGATGCTGGGGGAAGGTGGGGGGGTGGAGCAGTACCAGCTCATCAGCAGTAAAAACCTAAGTCTGGAGTCACTAATGAGCGCTTCCTTCACCCGCCTAGTTGAGAGAGGGGCAGTCTCCAGCAGCTGGCAGGGGGGACATGAGAGCATTCCCTAACAACAGGTTGTGGCCTACTTGGACAGCACTCGCACCCCTGTAGAGATCCGCTGGACTACTGGGCAGCCAAACTGGATGTGTGGCCGCTACTTAGCCGAGTTTGCTGTGGGAAGAAGCTGTCTGCCGGCAGTTGTGTGGATTCAGAGCGGGTGTTTCAGTGCGGCGGGGGCCATCGTTACCCCAAGGAGGAACCCGCTTGTCCACGGGAAATGTTGAACGACTGACCATTTGTCAAGATGTATCGGGCGTGGATTCGGGCCAGGATTTCCACACACCCAATGCCTTAGGCGTCAGTATGGGTTCAAAACTACCTGCCTCGAGCCACTTTTTCTGATGCCGCACCTCTGATGCCACACATCTGCTGATTGTTACTCCAATCTCCTACCACCGTCTATTACAGGGGACTGGCATTATTGCCACCAACCTCAACCTTCTGTCATGGTGCCACTCTATGTGCTCATGCTGCTGCTGCTGTTGCTGTTTTGCCGTGACATCCACACTGTGTCATTGTTGCCTCTCTGCGGTGGTACTGTTTTGCCACCTCCAGAAAATGTCTTGGGCCCAACTCTCTTGCTGACCTCTTGTCTGTTGTCCTGTCATCACCTCCATCTAAGTCATTGTGCCACTGCTGACCTCATGTGCTGGCCGCCGTGACCTCCGACTCTCAGTCATTGTGCACGCTCTGTGGCCTAATACTATTTTGCCACCTGCAGAATGTATGTGCCACATCTCTGACCTTATGTCTGCTGCTGTGACTCTGTCGTGACCCTACCACACATGTGTCATTGTGCCACTGTCTGACCTCATGCTGCTGCCGAGGATGCTGCCGTGCGCTCATCACTGTGGCCTACTCGTGTTTTTGCCACCTCCTGAATTTGTCATTGTGCCACTGTCTGACCTCATGCTGCTGATGTGGCTGCTTGCCGTGCCTCACACTGTGTCATTGTGCCACTGTCTGTCCTCATGCTCTGCTGTTGCTCCCTGCCGTTGACCCTCCACTCTGTGTCAATTGTACCAACTCTCTTTGGCCTAATCCTTTCTTTGCCAAGCCCTGAATTTGTTTTCATTGGTGCACTGCCCTGAACCTCATGCTGCTGCCACCGTGACTCCACTCTGTGTCATTGTGCTCCACTCTGACGGCCTGCCCTGGTACTGTTTTGCATTCCAGAATGTCATTGTGCCACTGTCTGACCTCTTGCTGTGTGGCTGCCGCGTCACTCCCACACTCTGTCACTAATGGTTGCCACCTTTGAGCCCTCAGTTTGTTTTTTTCAGTTTTGCTGCCATGACTTTATCACAGGGCTAGTTCCTGCTTAGTTTTTTGGTCAGTTTCTGCCCCCCCATAGTGCCCAGGGCATTTTATAGGTGATGCGATTCTAAGAGCGGCGGCAGTCATGTGGTGTAATTAATAAACACCAACATTGTATGAAGACCAAACCTAAGCTTCTCTGCATATTTAAGCATGGCACAAGTTCTACAGCACCCGTGCAGCTCTGGGAGCCTGGAATATAGCTGGTTTTTTACGTGATTCGTGGCCGGAAGTAATTCGGGAGACCGAAACATTTTTGTCGGAAAATTTCGGCGAAAGTGACCGAACCGAATTTTTGAGAAATTCGCCCATCTCTAACAACAATATACAAGTACCAAATAATACCTCCACATATCACTACCATATTGTGACTAAAACCACTATAATGTGACTGATCTAAAAGGCATATATCTATACCTGAAAAGGGTGGGGCTATATGCTGTATCTCCTTAAATAAGGGGGCATATATCTATACCTGAAGGGGGGGCTATATACAGTACCTATCTAAATAAGGCGGCATATATCTATACCTGAAAGGGGGGGATTATATACTGTACCTACCTAAATGATGGCGGCATATTTTATACCTGGAAAAGGGTGGAATATATACTGTACCTACCTAAATGAGGGGGCATATATCTATACCTGAAAAAGGGGGTCTTTATAACTAAATGGGAGGGTGTATATAAACCTGAAAAAAGGGGGCATATATACCTACCTAAATAGGGAGCTATATACCTGCCAACTGGGGAACTATATATCTACCTGTAGGGTTCATATACCTACCTAATTGTGGCACATATACTTGCCAGAAGGACGGGGTGCTATATACCTACCTAAATGGGAGGAGTAAATACCTTCTGAACAGAGGCATATATCTGCAAAATTGGGGCTGTATATCTAACTACCTGATGGTGGGGGGACTATATACTGTACCTACTTACCTAACAGGAGCTTATGTGCCTAATAGTGGCCTATATACCTATCTACTTAACAGGAGCCTACATAGCGACTTAATGGGAGGGGGAGGTCTACCTCTTTACCTAAGAGAATCCTATATGTCTACCTAATGGCAGCCCTGTATATTTACATATTAATCTACATACTTGGGGCCTACATATCTACCTATCTAACAAGGGTACATATCTAATAGGGGTCTATATATATACCTACCTAATGGGAGGACCTTTTTATTACCTAACTAATTGAGGGCCTACATACCTACCTAATGAGGGGTGTATATATTTGCTTAACTAATAGGGAGCCTTATATCTACCTAACAGGGGGCCTGTAAACCTAGTTACCTACCTAATGGGGTCTTACATATTTGCCTATCTAATGGGGGCTTCTTTACCTACCTACCAGCCTAATTGTTGCCTTATTTACCTACCTAATGAGGGGTCCATGTATTTACTTAACTAGAAGGACATATACTTACCTACCTAATGAGAGCCTATACATCTATCCAAAGAAGGGGAGGCAACCTACTTAATGAGGGGCCTTCCTGTCTAATTGGAGTCTACTTAACTAAAAGGGGGTCTACCTATCTATTTTGTGGTATACTTAGCTGCTATTTTGGGGGCTAACCTACTTAATGAGGACACAAAAGAAAACTAAAGCTGGGTGCACAAACAGGAGCCCTTATAGCCATCTGGAGGTACTATTATTGTTTGAGATTCAAGGGGTTTACTATTACGATTAGGGGATGCTATGAATGGGGAGTTGGGGCACAGGTAAAGAGCTGCTGGAAAAGTGAGGAGTATAAGATGCTTGTGTGGTAAATTTTGCAGAGATGAGTCGTGGCCGGGAGAAGTCGTCATAGCAGTCTGGGCCGGATAGAGAAGAAAAGGGAAAGTGAACGACTCCAGTCATAAAAGACGTCTCCTGTGAGTCACTAGATTTTAATGCACTGTAATCACTAAATATGTGTGTAGGACCTGTGTGCAACTGATGGTCACTATGCGGTGCTCGCATCTGGTCATGGTCTTACAGTTTTATTTGATCCTCATTTAGTCTTGGCATCATGGTTGTGTTTGTTTTTTTTGTTTTTTAAACAAGTTTTTTATTGACACACTTAAAAAAAAAACATTACTGCGTATTACAAGCCAGATAGTCCAGTAGTTTTTGTCCTTTTTTAAACCATTGTATATGATCCAATACTGCAAGAATAAAGAAATATGTGAACAAATACATAAATCGCGCCCCCCCTCAAAATTCACCTACAGTCATATTATAAACTACAATCAACCACCTATCATCTAGACATCCGCAACATTTCTTCGCCGCCTCAAAAACAGCCTCTGCTGCCTAGCCTCGACTCCCATCTTATTTCTTTCTAGCTCTCCTTCAGTCTCCATCCACCCCTACCAATCTCTTTAAGTTGACCCAGATCACCCGCCAATTCTTAATGTAATACCATGTGGTTGTCCCATAAACGGTTATTTTATGTCTTGTACTTTCTGGCGGCGTCATGAATTTTCCCAATAAAATCTTTCACATTTTCTGAAAATAACTTTGGTTGTTGTTCCTTGTTCTTTTCTCGGCCCTCCCGCCTATTTAGTGTGAGGATGACGTTTAACTTGCAGTAGTGCCATGTCGATGGAGGGGACTTCTTGTTGAAGCCATTTAGACAAGAGGCACCTCTTTGCCTTCAGGAAAAATATATGAGCCAGCTTCGGAATGTCAGACTCCTCTGGGACTATGTGAAAAATCCATAAGATACGGGGGATAATCCACACAAAGGTTCTGACATTCTTGAGAGATTCAATAGGCGGTTCCCAACAAGTCTGGTGAATACGGACAAGCCCACACTCCATGCTAAAGATCAGTTCCTGTTTCTGACACTTGGGGCATGCTTCAATCTATCTGTTTTGCTTGGGTGAGGGGGTATATCAAAATCATATATAGCATAATGCAGTAATTTAAATTGGGATTCCCTCCAGCTTTCACATGGGTCTATTTCCCACCAGATGACATTCTCTGAATGACCTAACTAAGGTGGATAGCAAATTCTTACGTGGGGTTTCTCCAATTAAGGCGTCAAACCGATTCGGTTGAAATTCTGACAAGGTGCGAGGGCGCCTGCTAACCACCTCACTGTCCTCCGACCGTCAGCGCTGAAGATCGTGGCCGCGGGACCTCTCACCGCCAATGTCCCCGCATCTTCCGACGCTGCCGGAGCTTGTTCCCGGCCAGAAAGCCCTGTACGAGCAGCTGTTGTTGCGCGGGGTGCAGCGGAGCCTCCTCTACACGGGCCCGAACATGGCGGCGCCGGATCCGGAAGTACATGGTTTTGTTTGTTAACAGTTTGATGGTCATAGCTATGGTGAAATATGTGTATAGGTGTATTATTTGGTAACGGCATGATTATTATTTAAAAGTGTTACGCTATCATAAATAGATGAGGCTTTTAAAACAGATTTTTCAGCACTGATTTTCATTTTACAGTGTAGATAGATTCTATGCAGAAAACACTTAAAATAAATGACAGGAACATTTATTTTTATACCTAAATATATGTGCCTCAGTTGACCATGCATCATGAAAAATGCTGTGTAAGCCCTGCCCTAGTGAAAAAAATTTAACACAGAGGACCCATGCCACAGATGTTTTAGGACTCTCGCTACGCCCCTGCTCCTAATAGGTAATAGGTATATAAGTCCCCCTCTTGTAGGTAGGTATATAGAGCCCTCAGAAGGCAGATAGGTAGAGTCCCCACAGTAGGTAGGTAAATAGAGTCCTCCCAGTAGGTAGAGTCCTCCTGGTTGGTAGGTAGATAGGTGCACCCCAGTAGGTAGGTAGATAGGGGGCCCCCAGTATGTAGATAGATAGGGGGCCCCAGTACGTAGTTAGGTAGATAGGGGACCCCCAGTAGGTAATTAGGTAGATTAGGGGCCCCCTAGTAGGTAAGCAGGTAGATTAGATGCCTCCCAGTAGGTAGGTAGATTAGATGCCTCCCAGTAGGTAGGTAGATTAAGGCCCCCCCCCCCCCAGAAGGTTAGGGGCCCTCCAGTTGATAGGTAGGTAGATTAGGGGCCCTGCAGTATGTAGGTAGGTTAGGGACCATCCAGCAGGTAGATAAGGGTCCCCCAGTAAGTAGGTGGATTAGGGGCCCCTCAGTAAACAGGTGGATTAGGGGCCCCTCAGTAAGCAGGTAGATTAATGCCACCCAATGTTAGGTAGGTAGAGTAGGGACCCACCATTAGGGGAGTAGAAAGACTAGGGCCCCACAGTAGGTAGGTAGGTAGATTAGGGACCTCTCAGTAGGTAGGTATGGGCCCCCAGTAGGCATGTAGATTTAGGTCCCCCAAATAGGTTGGTAGATTAGGGGCTCCCCAGCAGGTGGGTAGGTAGATTAGGGGCCCCCAGTAGGTAGTGCCCCCCAGCAAGTTGGTAGGGGCCCTCCAGTAGGAAGGTAGACTAGGGGCTCCCCAGTAGGTAGGTAGTTTACCCCCCCCCCCTCAGTAGGTAGGTAAATTAGGTGTCCCCCAGTAGGCAGTTAAGTAGATTAGGGACTCCCTGATAGGTAGGTAGGTTGGTTAGAGGCCCCCCAGTAGGTAGGTAGATTGCGGTCCCCAGTCAGTAGTTAAGTAGATTGGGATCCCCAGTAGATAGGTAGATTAGGGGCCCCTCAGTAGAAAAGTAGATTAGGTTTCCCCCAGTAGGCAGGTAAGTAGATTACGGACCCCTGATAGATAGATAGGTAGGTAGATTAGAGCCACCCCCCAGTGGGGAGGTAGATTAGGGCTCCCAGTCAGTAGTTAGGTAGATTGAGACCCCCAGTAGGTAGATACTCACCTCTCCACACTCCCCCGGCATCTCCGCCTGCTCTTGGCCTCAAGCCAAGTATGAACTTGCGCATCATACTGCCTGCACAGTGTCACATGGCAGGGAGAGCATAGCCCATCGTACATCTCAATTGTATGCACGTTGCAAGCACACACATACAATTGAGATCACTAAAATGGCAGAAACCATTACTACCATTACTGTGAAGCAAGAGGGCGGTACCTGTCAGTGGCTGCAAGCTCCCCCTTGTGTCAAAGAGCGGCAGGGTCCCGTACGGAAGTACTGGTTGTACTGCTGTATATACTTATACTGTATACAGTGAACCATTTAGGTAGTCCAACAGCAGAAACTCAGCACTGCAAACAACTGATGACACTAACTTCAGACTGATTTGGGGCTCATTAAATTGCATCATCCTTTATTAATTCATCATTTTTAGTGACAGTGATTTATCATGACAAAAAAAGGAGTGGAGCTGTACTACAGAAATTAAACTACTTTACCTGTATGCTAAGCCATGCTTTTTGTATCCGATGCAGAAAGTGTATATGTTTGGTAAATGTCACAAACAGGAACAAAAGTCATTTAAAAGACTTATAAAAGCCTTTTACATAGAAAATGATATGGGAAAATGATATGGGACTTTTTATTTCAATTTTTTATTATTTTTTCAAGAGGTTAAAAGGAACAGAACTTATACTCATTTTTGGCCTGGATCTACTTGTGGCCACTACTGGATTTACAGGTCTGCCTTCCAGCTAAACAGAACAAATGAACGTCCACTTGTAATTATGTCTTCATCATGCACACTGGATATTTATGGGATGATTATATATTTGTAAATGAACCTTTAAGAACCAGGCCCTTGTGGCAGGGGAGGACCTAGAGAAGGCTAGGACCCGGCCCTGACCACAAACATTTACCAGTACCTCTCTATAATAGTCATACAGTTCAACATATGTATTACCATCATACTGCTACCAAACTGATTCCACTATACCAAGACCAACATTACCAAAGATGTTACTACATAAGGACCAAATTATATCACTAGAACAGGACTACTGTACATACTATCACTACATAGTGACTGAATAATAACACTATAGTAATACTGAATAAAGATTAGTATGCAAAGACTAATACTACTACTGCCATATAGTGACCATAGTGGTAAATATCGGTATACACAGGCACTTCGGGTTGATTACAGTACAGTTACATCCAGTGACTCACAGACTCTTCTCTGATAAGTCATTTACTTTCCTTTTTCTTCTCCATCCAGTACAGACCGCCATGACGCCTTCTCTGACCATGACTTTTTTTTGTAGAATTTGCCACATAAATGTCTTAGAATTATAACTTTTCTAGTACATCTCAACCTGTCCTCCACCTCTGTAAAATCTCAATATGGGGTGATAGGTGGAGTCAGGAAAGGTTATGTGGTGATAGGTAGAGGTTGTATTTTGTGTTGGCACTAGGATGCATAACACAATGGTAAAAGGGAAGTCTACAATCTGTTATTTTTTAGGGTGGGAAGGAACCAATATCCATGGACTTTCCCATCCTGATAGTATTAGCCTGTAGCCGCCGGTTTTACCTTAGCTGATTGTGAAAAAATGGGGGAACACTATATACTTTCCTTTAATGTCTTCACTTATTGTTCATAGCAGAATGGCTATTTTTGGAATTTAGATGAACAAATAATTTGAAAAAACACCATTAAATGGCTGCTTTGATACTAACCTGGCTCTTTCCAGAACCCCAATATACACTACAGGTTAAAGAACACCTTATTTTTCCAGTTTTATTGCTATTTACATAGTTTAATGTCTCTAATGTATTTTGAAATGAAGACATAAACAAGTTAAGATAAATAAAAATAATGGATCAACTTTGTTTCAACAAAGCTGACTCATCAAAGTAACCACCTCTTGCTGCTATAACAGCTGTATACAACTGCGGCATTCTTTCTACAATTGCAGTCAGATATTGTTCAGAAATTTTTACCCAACATTGTTGCAAACATTCCCACAAACGTTCTGCACTTATAAATTGCTTTATTTTCACCCTTCTAACCAATTCATCCCAAACAAATGCAGTGGGGTTTAGGTCTGGAGATTATGCAGGCTATTCCATTTGTTAAAGCCTATATATAAAGTGTATGTGCTGGGACTACAAAGTAATTTACATTTGACTCTTTCTAGGAATGATCACAATAAATACTGTAGCTATAGGACTCATAACTACAGGGGTTGGCCTATTGTCAACTATAATTACTGCAACCCCTATAACCCACTACAAAGCTGTCTTATACCTTCAATAAGAAGAACTAGAATTCTGCTTCCCTCTGTTTGGGCTTTCGGGGTTTTTTCCCCCTTTTCCAGAAAATGTTTTTTAATACTGTCGGGGATCCCGGGAAAACTTGCTAAATTTGGGGGGTTACAACACATAGGACAGAAAGACAGGACGCAGTAAAGCCTCTAGAGGTACCAGGTGTTTATACTCTCCCTCATTAGTGCTCTCCTTGCTCAGTTACTCAGTTTTTTATTATGGCCTCCAAATGAAATTTTCTTTTGTGTTTTAGATTTATGGGGTTTTTTGGGTTTTCCCTTTTCAGGTTGTTCTGCAGCGTTTACAGAAAAAAAAAGTAAAAAACCCTGCATGGTTTGGGCTTCTAATTCAGCGGTACGACCCCCTGACTAGCACACATGCCGCGGGCCCGGCGACACTCCTACAAAAGTGTGCAGGGGTTTAATGGAGCGTTCCTAAGGGCTTTTTCACCGGCGTTTTTGTGATCCTTTTTTTAGGGATCCTTTTTTTACGGATCCGCAAAAGGGAAATCTTAAAATTTTTCGGGTGTGTTTAAACCCTTGCTTTAAATGGCAAAAGCGTTGCTTTTCCCCACGGGAATCAGCGTTTTTGGCGCTTTTGAGAGCTTTCTCCCACTCCCGCTTTTGCTTTTCCCGTTTAAAAATTTTGACATGTAATTCTTCTTGGGGTTTTTACGCAATTTGAAAGCCCTTGGGAGATAATGGGGGTCCGTTTTTGGGGCCCTGCCCAAAAGTGCTCCCCCATCCGGGTAGTTTTCAGCTGCGTTTTGATCCTAAAAGCGGATGCAAAAAGGGGCGAAAGGGGGAGGTGGAGGGGGGATGGTGGAGAGGTGTGGGGGCCGGGCCCCGGGGGGAGGGGGGCAGGTGAGGGGCGGGGGGGGGCACAGCGCAGGTAGTGGGGGGGCACAGCGCAGGTAGTGGGGGGGAACAGCGCAGGGTGAGGGGGGGGCCCGGGCGGCGGCAGCAGCGGGGGCGGGGGAGCGAAGGGAGCGGCGGGGCGGGAGCGCAGGTGGGGGCCAGCAGCGGGAGGCAGGGGGGGAAATGGGGGGTGAGCGGGGGAAAGGCGCGGGTTTGGGGGGTGGCAGGGGGAGCGCAGGGGGTTTGGGAAAGGTGAGCGGCGGCTTTGGGAGTGGGGGCCCCGTGGAGGTGGGGGAGTTTTGAAATGGTGGGGTGCCGGGGGGGGACTTTATGGAGAGAGGTCCCGGGGTGACATTAGGGAGAGAGGTCCCGGGGGGAATTATGGAGAGGGTGGGGGGTGCTGAATTATGGAGAAAAGGTTTCCCGGGGGTTGACATTTGGAGAGGGGGGTGTGGGGCGGGACATTATGGAGGGGAGGTGCGGGGCGGGACATTATGGAGAGAGGTCCCGGGGCTGACATTAGGAGAGAGGTTCCGGGGCAGACGTATGAATGGAGGTGTCGGGGCAGACGATATGAATGGGGTCCCGGGGCAGTCGATATGAATGGAGGTCCCGGGCAGAGGGATATAAATTGGAGGTGCGGGGCAGACAAATATAAAAGGGAAAGGGGGGGGGGCAGACGATATAAAAGGAGGCGCCGGGGCAGACGATATGAAGGGGAGGTCCCGGGGGGACTATAGGGAAATTGGGGGGTGGGGGCAACGATTGAATGGGGGGTCCCGGGGGGCGACTTTTATAAATGGAGGTGCCGGGGCAGACGATATAAAATGGGGGTTTCCCGGGGCAAAAGATAGGAAGGGAAGGTCCCCGGGGCAGCGATATGAATGGAGGTGAGAGAGGAGAGATAGGAGGGGACGGGACTAAACGATTGACTTTCATTCTGAAAACTTCCGGAAAGGGGAAGGGGCGTAAAGAAGTAAAAAAGCTTTAAAAACGGATCCAAAAAAAGTAAAAACTGCTGCTTTTTTTTCGGATCCGTTTTCCCGGATGGTTTTTCAAGTCCCAAAAAGGATCCTTTAAAAAGGACCCAAAACCCCCTTTGTGAAAAGCCCAAAAGGGGAACATTATTTTAAATGCCTTACAAGTAAAAAATAAAAATATAAACACATATAAAACACATTTCTTAAATAAAGTCTTTTTATAAACTGTTTTTTTAAAATGATCAAAATTTTTTTAAAAAAAAGGGTTAAAAATGGACAACCCATGTGCCATCACTCACTTCTCTCCACTTAACTTTTTATATATCAAAAATCAGTTTCGTTCGGGATATTTTGGGGTGGGTAAAGGGAAAATTTGGGTTTTTTTTTTTTTTACTTTGACATGAAAGTTTATTTTTTCCATTCCAGGTTCATAAAAGTCAAAAGTAGACGAAAAAAATGTAAAATTTAAAAGGGGTTCAAGGGGCGAAATGTATGAATTCGCCGGGGGGGGGGGGCGCCCTTTTCCCGACATTTTCCCCGGGGAAAATCTGCCCCCTGATTTTTGTCGGGGGGGCCCGGGGGGGGTGCTCAAAAATTTGCATGTAAAGCCCGCGGGGCCTCGGTGTTTTTTGGCCCCAGTGCGGGATGAGGCCCCGTGCGGGTTGGGGGCCTTTATGATTGGGGCCCCGGGAGGGGTAGTGCGGTCATTACTGGGGGGGGAAAAGGGTCCGCCGCGCCCCCAGTTTTGTGGGGCGCAGTGTGGGGGGCCCGGGAGGGCAGGTGGGGGGCGGGGCGCCTATGATTCGCCGCCCGAGGCGGTTTGCGCTCTTTACAGGGGGGAAAAAATTTTCCTGGCCTGCCAGTGTGTGTGGGGCCCCGTGCGGGGACATGGGGCAGGCGGGACTTGGGAGTGGGGACTGCCCCAAAATAAATTTCCCGATGCGGGGAACAGGCTGGAACAGCGAAAAAAATCATTCCGGGATGTCGGTGGGGGGGGGGGGGGGTGTATGAATAAAAAATGGGCCTTTATAAAGGCGTTCAAAAATTCTAAAGAAAAGAGTGAAACCAAAAAAAATTTAAAAAAACACATAAAACAAAATCATTTTTCCAAAATACCCAAATTTCAAGTTTTTAGGGATTTTTGGGAAATTGCCGGGAAATACAGTAATTAAAATTCGGGAAAGCTATTCTCATTGGTCGGCATAAACCGGCCAATCAGAATTTGGGGACAGGGGAAAAATTAAAAAACCCTTTGGGGAAGTTTAGGGCCAAAACAGAAAACCACGGCGGGATAGTTCAAAAAACAGTTAAAAATTTCTGAAAAAAAAAGGGATTGGCTGAGCTAGCGGGGGGCTCGGGTAGCTCACAAATTTAGAATAGGAGTGACAGAGCCCCTTTAAAAATATGGGAATTTTTTGACCCCAAACAGAATAGGACGGGCAAAAAACCCCTTTTAGGGCTATGGAAGGAAAATTTAGAAACCCAAACAGAATCCTTTGGGGGGAAAAATTTAAAAAACGTAAAAAAAAAGAAAAGAGTGATTGGCTTAGCTAGCGGTGGCTTGGTATCCCGTCAATAAAAGGGGCGAGACTTCTCCCATTTTTGTCTAATTGGGGAGAAGGGCGCCTTTAAATTCCCGGGGCTCAGCGCCGGGGGGGGGGGCCCTGAATTTTTTAATCCAAAATCATTTTTATTTAAAAATGGGAAAACCAAATTTTAGATAAAGGCCCAAACCCCCCCCCTTTTCAAAAAAAGCAGTTAAAAACCTGAACAAAAACCCTTTGTGCCGGAACCCCGGGGGCTAGGGAATTGAATAGAAGATTGCGGGGGTTTCAGTAATTCAAATTGTTTAAAAAAATTCTCATTGGGCGGATAAAAAGCCAATCAGAATAGGAAACGGGCAATGTCCCCTTATAACCTATTTTTTGGAAAGGGGAATTGCCAATAGAATAGGGAAGGGGGGGGGACAATGTCCCCTTATATCCTAAAGGAGAAAATTGCCAATATTTTCAAAAGGGGGGGGACAGTTTCCCAAAAAAACAGTAAAAATGGAAACGAGCTGATTGGTTGAAAACGGCGGGGGTCGTCCGTTGGGAAAAGAGCGGGCTACTTTCTCCCCTTGAGTTCTTTGGGGGGAAAAGAAGTTTTTGAGCGTGCTCTGTGTTGGCTAAGTTTTAAAAAAGGGCCGTTATTTGGACCAATGGGGAGGCGGGGCGGGCGCTCCATGGGTTTTTTTTTAAAGCAATTTTGAAATAAAAATGACATGGGCCCAAAAACAAATTATAAAAACTACAGAAGTTGTCCGATGTGTATATAAAACGAATGATTTTTTTTAATTGGGGGGAAAGAAAAAAAAAAAAAATTAAATCAATTTAAAAACTTGGTTTTTTTCTTTATTTTTGTTGCCCCCCATACTATTATCCTTTGGGTAACGAAAAAAATTTTTTTTAAAGAAAAAAAAAAAAAAAAAAAAAAAAAAAAAAAAAAAAAAAAAATTTTTTTTTTCGGTTTTTTTTTTACAAAAAAAAACCCAAAAAAAAAAATTAATCAAAAAAAAAAAATTTTTTTTTATTTTTACACAAAAAAAGGGGACAACTTCTGTAGTGTTTTAAATTGATTTCGGCAGGTACAGTTTTATTTCGGGTTGCATTAGAAAAACCATAGGAGCGTCCCCTCGCTCTCCATTGGGCCAAAATAACGGCGCCTTTTTTTAATTTTGCCCTTTACAGGCGGGGTAAAAATTTCTTTTTTCCCCCTAGGGAAATCTTGAGGGAAAATAGGGGCCCCTTGATTGGCTAAGATGGACGAGCCCCCGCCGCTTCAACCAATCGGTCGGGTTTTTGCATTTTTACTGTATTTTGGGAAAGTCCCGCCTTTGGGGGAAAATGATTGGTCAATTTTTCTCCATAGGATATAATGGGAATTGTCGTTCCCATTTTTGATTTGGTGGTTTATGTGGGCCAAATGAGAATAGAAAAATTTAAAAAATTTGAATTACTGTATTTCCGGGTTTTTCTCTATTGCCTTCCCTATGTAGCGCCGGGGGTTTCCCCCCGGGCAAAAACGTTGTTTCGGGGGCGGGGTTTTAATTGCTTTATTTGGGGAAAAAAGGGTTGGCTCTTTATTGATAAAGTTTTTCATTTAATAAAAAAAAATTTTTTTTTTTAATACTTCATGCCCAGGGGCAGAGCGCCGAGATTTAGAGCGCCCTTTTCTCCAAAGCTATAAGGGAGGGAAATAGCTACGCTCTGATTGGTTTGGGGTAGCCCCGGGCCCCCGGGTGCTCAGCCCCAAAAGTCTTTTCTGTATTTTTAAAGGGATTTTTAAAATGTCCCCCCTTTGATTTGATTGGTCCAAAAAATTTTTTTCCATAGGGGTATAATGGGTTTTTTGTCGCTCCTATTTAGATTTGGAAAAACCCTTCATAGGTTGGGAAAGGCACTGTCGTCCTTTTGATTGGTCAAAAAATTTTCATAGGATTTTAATGGGTCTTTTTTTGCTCCTTTCTGAAATTTGGGGGGGGTTTGCCGGGGGAAAAGAGAATGCTTAAACAATTTTTAATTATGTATTTTTCCCGGGAATTTCTTATTGAATTCCCCATGTAGGCCGGGGGCTCGGCGACAAAAGGTTGTTCGGGGTTTTAATGTTTATTTTTTTAAAGTAGGGTTCGGCTTTTATCCCGATAATGTTTTTAAAATTTAATTAAAAAATAAAATTTTTTTTAATACTCCATTTCCGCCGGCGCTGAGCGCCTATTTCGAGCGCCCCTCCTTTCCATTGACTATAATGGGGAAGTTTGGGTGCGCTCTGATTGGTGGGATAGCCAAGCCCCCGCTAGTCAGCCAATCAGTCTTTTCTGTCTTTTTATTTTATTTTGAAATTTTTTCCCCCGTTTGGGTTCTGGGGTTTGGTTTTAAACCTTTTCCATAGACTAGAAGGGTCTTTGTGGCTCCTATTTGATTGGTCAATGTTCTCCCCTAGGTTTTATTTGGGCTTGTTTGCTCCTTTTTGATTGGTGAGTAGCCAAGCCCCGGGGAGTTAAAAAATTTAGTCTTTTCAGCATTTTTACTGTTTTTTCGAAAAATGTCCCCCCCTTTGATTTGATTGGTCAATTTCCCTTCCCCCTAGGTTTTTTAAAGGTTCCCCTTTTTGGTTCCCATTTGATTGGCCCGGGTTTTTGCCGACCCAAAAGAAATGGTTTCAGGGGAAATTTTTAAATTTCTGTAATTTTTGGCAAATTTTAAAAAATCTTTTAAAAATTTTTGTATTGTGCCGGTTTTTAAGGGTTTAGGAAAGTGATTTTTTTTTATTATGTTTTTTTTTTAGTTCAGCTCCTTTTTTTCCCCTGTTTTCCCCCCTTTATTTTTAAAAGGGGATATTTTTTGGAACTAAATTGCTGCACGGAGCGGAGCGCCGAGATTTCTGTAGCGATCTTCTATGTTTCCTCGCATGTTCCGATCCTGCTTCACTTCGCCTCTGCCGGAGCATTTAGACCAAAATAAACCAGGTCTGCCTGTCGGAGCTGCCGAGCGCTGCACTGCGCCTCGCTTTGCCGACTCGCGATCGTACATGCCTCGGAATTTTCGAGCGCGCCGCATCCCGCCCCGGAATGCCTGCCCCGCCCCACACACAGCGCCCACTGCCCGCCCCTTCATGCGGGCGCAGCTGAAAGTGGCGAACGCTGCGCCTAACACCGCATCCCTGCGTCCGACAGCGGGATTCGGGCTGGGAGGCGCAGTATACGCCAAAAAACAGGCGTAAAGTCCGATCATACATGTCGCCCAATATGTTTTATAGGCTCTGTATCTACAAACTAGAAAATTATACAGTGAATATCTTTTCAACAGGAATAGAAGACAGAGGTAAAGTAATCAGGGAAGAAAGGGGAAAAATCTCTCCTTGAGGAGAGGAACTAATAAATTGGTCGGTGTGAGGGTTTACTTGTCATTCAGACCTCACTGACTGTTTTGCATGAAGCAAAGGTTTATCAGGGAAGAAACACAGACATGAGCAGTACAATGAGCAGATCTCTCCCAGCCCTGCCAATACCACACTTAAAATTCCTTTCCCATCCCTTAATCCGTACTCAGGAATAATTTTCTATTGCTAAAACTACTTGTCAGGTTTCCCTTGTGCTTTCAAACTTTATTAAATGGGTTGTCCAGGTTCTAATAAATAGTTATTTTATGGCATAGAACAAAAAATGTCACACTTACTAATGACATTCATTAGTAAATTATTTTTCCCTAGTGGGACCTGTAACATGCAATGGAGGAAGTAATGAATGTGTTTATATGAACTTAAGTACATTGGGCCACATTACTTGACATAATCTATGGACCAAAATGGCACTGTTTTGAAAATAGACCTTTCTAACTAATCCCAAACAACTCTCTTAAAGGTAAACATATACAAATGTTGATTGTTGTTATTTTGTTTCTTTGATTAAGATTTGTTACTTGGGAAGTCCATCTATATTATTTATTCATGGACTAATCACTTTCCTTATGTAAAACCAATTCCAAAATAAGTTAAAGGGGTTGTATCATTTCATTAAATGGTCTTCAGAATAAGGGAACAGTGAAAATAAGTAACTTTGCAATTAGATGTCATTAGCAAAGCTGTCTTGTATTCACAGTTTTCCTTATCTTCTGTTTCTGTTTACACTGATATCCAGTGCTGGTCGGATCCCTCCTCCTTGCATTCCACTAGCTGAGAGCTCATTTACATTATGTCAGGCCCCCGCTCGGCTGTATTCACGGAGCTTGCATTCCTGCCTCTCACTCAAAGTAAGGGACCGGCGCATTTTCACTCTGCACAGCCAGAAGAAACAGAATAACACTGCAGGGCTCTATAATCAGGAAACAGCACAATTGTGTGTCGATCCCTGACTCTCCTGCATAGAAGGGAGATCTATGCTCTTCATATAAAGCTGGATTTAACTGTAACAAATCTCCAGCTGTGAGAGGAGAAGGGATCAGTGCTCAGTCTAGATTGAATGCAGCCTGTGGTATGTATACAGCTCTTACAAAATAAGACTGATAGGGAGAGACACAGTGACATGTGGACTCAGAGATGGGGGGGAGTCGGGGGACCAGCATGAACAGTGAAGGGGGGGATGATGTCACCCAGCTGGGAGGGGAAGAAGCGCCCCTGCATTTCTAGAGTTGAGAAGCTGAGAGCAATATGAATCAGCCGAACTAAAGAAGCGATACATCCCCTTTAAGTATTGGAGATAAATATTGGCTTTAAAGTAACAAATGGCAAATATTCAGAAAGATTAGCACAGGACTCCATGTCCGAGAAGAAAAGGCTAACTCATCTAGCGCTTGTCAAGGTAAAGAAGCTTCAAGACTACTTAACCTCTTAAAGGGGTTATCCAGGAGTTTAAAGATTTCATAGGACACTATAAACACCATCTCTAGTGCAGAGGACAGATATTCCACTTCATGTGTTTCCTTTCTTTTGCCTCCTTATTTATCTATCATAAGAACAACTCACAACGAAACTTCCTGCTTGTGGGAGTGTCAGTAGTTCTTCAGCATCTCTTTCCTACAGGTCCCAGACTGCATTGCAATCCATTACTTCCCTCCACAGTTATCACTGCTAGACATTTGTGCTGACATAAATGTATAATTTCCCCAGCTCTGTAAATCCTGTCATGATAATGATAATAATTAGGACTCATGAGTAACTGTGTAAAATGTGCAGAGTTGCAGTCATCATTTTCATGACAGCGATATAAAAAAAACAGCTCTGAACTGCTGTCCTCTGCTCCCATTACTGTTAGTAAGTCCTGCTTGCAGAACACAAAGATAAACAGTTCCCACTCCCCTGTAATTACTCTAATGTAATTACTTCTATTCACTTGAAAACTAGAGCTTGGAAAGAGTAAATGCAGCCAGATCATTCTATGCTCAGGTTACGCTACAGGGGAATGTTACTGTGCTGAGTCTGGCTTCAAAACACACCCACTGAGTGATGACAAAACAGGAGGAGGACTCATTTCCTGGTTTTGCACAGCAGGGCAGGTAAAGTATGATATAAAGTTTAATATAATACAGATGTGAGCCCTATAACAAATAAAAATCTAGCCCTGGAGAACCCCTTTAAATGTTAATTACTGTCCCAAGAAGAATATATGTTTCAGGATGCCCTGTGCTCCTTCTTTAGGTCAGATAGAGACACTAAGAAAACAGAGACACTAACAAAAACAGATGAAGAAGTAAAGGATCCAGGAACAGCAGACAGTAGGCAGCACTCCCCCATCACAAATGGCGACCAGAACTGGGTACAAACTGTGCAACTAGTTATTTATACTGTACTGTGCAGAAGTTTTAGGCAGGTGTAGAAAAAATGCTGCACAGTAAGAATGCTTTCAAAAATTGAAGTGTTAATAGTTTATTTGTATCCATTAACAAAAGGAAAAGTGAATAAACAAAAGTGAAATCAAAATCAAATTAATGTTCACTGTAACCAACCTTTGCCTTTGTAGACCTGGAAGTAATGATGCGGACCCAACAGGGCCCTGATCTCATCATCATCCAGCCTGTCTGTTATGAAGAGACAGAAGGATCTGAGCAGCTACATCCACAGAAGATCTATGGTCACTTTCCCAAATTGTTTGCAACAACCTCCCTGCTGAGTTCCTTCAAAAACTTTTCGCAAGTACCTGAGTAGTACGTTGTGCAACAAATTGCTGTAGCTGCACAATAAAATAAAAAGATTTTCTAAAAAAACACTAAGATTACATAAATTTTCTGACCAGTTAGTGGGATGGGGGAATAAAGAACCAAAAACACTGTAAAAGGAACTTTCGGTTGTGAACCCCAACCCAAAAAAAACCAAGATAACTCACCACAAACTAACAGAAGAGTTTTCACTTTAAAGTGGAAGACTTTAATTTTGTTCGACTGCAAAGTTCAATCAATTTGACTAATTTATCGATCTCAATGTGTGCTGTTCCACCTAACTGGGACCCTTCCATTACATGTGTATTCATGTCATATGCAATGTTTGATATATTATGTTGGTTGTGTTATGCCGCCACCTTGTGGCTATTGTTTGTAATTGTTTGTATGGTTATGTGGGATGATGATGTTACTCCCATACTTCTTTGCTCTTATGTTCTTCCTCCTCTTCTGTGAGATCACATTCTATCCCGCCTCATTGTAGCTGTGACTCCATCTTGTTAAGACATGTTTGCACAGAGCTGAGAGGAGAATTCGTTTTGACCACATATATTGTAACCTCCTGCGTATTATCTGAAGATACAGTAAAAAAAAATACCCTGAAGCACATCCATTGCATCCTTCTTACTGTATCTCTGCTTTGGAAGGGGATTAATATAGCGAGTTCACTATCTACCATTTGCTTGTACAGAGACAGACTTCTCACATCTATCAGGGTCTTCTCTAACGTACATCAGTGGCAGAATACATTGCTTTTATCTAGGCTCTTATGTTAAAAACACATTTTTGCTTTCACTATCTACCATTCACTTCTATAGAGACAGACTTCTCACATCTATCAGGGTCTTCTCTAACATACATCAGTGGCAGAATAAATTGCTTCTATCTAGACTCTTATATTAAAAACACATTTTGCTTTACCAACCAATCATCTTCCTATTTAGACATCTCAAACTAACAGAGATTTCATTCCTACTGATCTCAAACCAGGTTTTATTATACGTATAACGGGTGGGCTCACACTATGGTGTTTGTATACGTTTGTGGTATCTGTCAGGGTACCATGAAAAAAGGTACCCCGCTGGATAACAATAGGTGGCTGTTGCTGCTCTATAGGGGATAATAGAGCAGACATAGGCCAACATGAGTTACGTTTTGCTCTGTTTCCTGGCACATATGCTTATTTTACAGGACACAAAATTTGACTATACTATTTTGTCCCGTAAAGTAAGCCTATGTGCCGGGAAATAGAGCAAAGCGTAGCTCACATTGGGCTATGTCTGCTCTATGCCATGGGGGTAACCTTTTTCATGGTAGCCCGACATAAACGATTAATGTTTATAAATACTGTAGTAACAGGGATAGTTATATCAACAAATCTTTGGACTACACAGGGGAATTGCTAGCATTGTATCACACTAATTCACTACAGATATTTTGGCCCAATACACTGAATTTCTGAGCAACCGACACCACGCCTGCATCCTCAGACCGCAGATACAGCTGAGTACTATGTCGAACATAGAACTGTCATAGGATTCGTGCCACTTTCGGCCTGTAGCCTATCATGACGGGATCCCTGTACAAGCCAATGTAATCAAGGAAAAGGGGCTGAGTATTTTAGCTTGGGAAATACAAAGCATACATTATTGTTTTCATACAGATTCCATCAAAAAGGGAAAGTCTGTGACAAAAATGTAAGTGTGTGCCTTGGATTTCTGCAACAGACTCCATGATGGATTTTTTAAATGGAAAAAGCCTTCATATTAACACCCCCTGAGATGAGCACCATTGCTAAGTGGGGCAGTAAGAGGGAGCATTTTTGAGGGGGGCAGTATGTTTGAGATCAGTGAAGGTCTCAACACCTAGAATCTCACTGATCAAAACCTCTGACATACCACAATACGTGCCATCTCTTCGAACGGCTGCAGGAGGTTCTCTGAACTAGAAGTGGCATTAGGGCAGCGTCATGAGATGCTGTCCTGAAGCCACTGACTGCGGCTAGTGTTCTTCTGATATCATCTTACATAGGATGTTACCAGAGCAACAGGCCCCAGTGCACTACTGGGAGGAGGGGACGGAGCTGTGGGATCCACAAACTCCATCCCCTCTCCCCAGCAGAGCAACGTCTGTAGATCCAGACTGCAGGGAGCTCTATAGCAGGAGTGGTGAGTACATTTCCTGGGGGTTGGGTGAGTGTGAGAGGAAAGTGGGGAAGAGTGCGAGTTGGGGAGGATGGATGAAAGGGGGTAGAGGAAAGGAGGGAAGAGTGTGGGTGGGTGAAAAGGGAGGAAGAGTGTGGGTGGTGGAGAGGGGAAGAAGAGTGTGGGTGGGTGAGAGGAGGGATGAGGATGAGTGGGGAGAGGAGGGTGAATGTGGTTTGGGGGGGAGGGGGATAAGTGTGGATAGGGTAGGGGGGATAAGTGTGTGGGGGATGGTTAATGTGTGTCTGTGTGTATGTGTGAAGGGGGTGAGTGTGTGTGTATGGATGTAGAGTAGGGATATGGAGGGGGTTTACAGTGGAGGAACAGGGTTTAAGTGGGGGAGTGAGGATAGAGTAGGGAGTTAGAGGGGGTGAGAGGGGGTAGAGGTGGAAGGAAGGGGGTTTACCATGGGCCTGGGAAGCCAGAGGTGGGGGGAAAGGTTAGGCACACAGTTTTCTTATCTTAGAAAAGCTATGTGTCACTTTTGAAGATGGGGTGTCACCCAGCTTTTCTGGATGCAGCAGGTGACACACAACTTTTATATGATAGGAAAACTGTGTGACATTTGGGATGGGACATCACCCAACATTCCTGGATGCTGGATACATTATCCAGTGTCCAGAAAATCTGGGTGATGCCCCATCCCCCACAAATAACTGGGTGCCACTTGTGGGGGGTGGGATGTCACCCAGCTTTCCTGGATGTTGAATAGGCTATCTGTTATATGTATGTGTGTGAAGTTTCTGTTTATTTACAGGTTTCCCTTTTAGACTACTTCGGATTTGGTGGACTACATTGAATCAACCCTGGATTTGCTCTTTAAATAAAATGGAGGTGGCTGGTGTTGGGATTGTGTATTTAAATAAAATAGTTTTTTGTGTTAAGCATCTTTTTTTTTCTTTAATTCCAGTATTAGTAATGTAGGTGTCTGACAGATGCCTCTCTGTTACTATTGCTCGGGCATGGTGTCAGCCAGCAGTGTTTTTGTCACCCAATGCTGACTCTAACCCCCTGTCACTATTACCCCATTTCCCAATGCACCAGGAGTACTGGGAAAAGCCAGTTTACCATCAGAAGAGGACCCTTTAATGTGAGGGTCTGTTTCTGGGGTGGCTGTGGGCTGTTTATTTTAGGGTGGGAAGGGACCAGTATTCATGGACCTTCCCATTCTGATGGTATCAGGTTGCAGCTGTTGATTTTACCTTGGCTGCTTATGAAAAATGGATCCCACATCGGTTTTTTTCTGAAAAATATTTATTTATTGAGAATCTAAATATAGGCAACCGCTGTAATGATTACAGTAGTTGTCCATTCTTGGATTCTTAACCAATAAATCATTTAACCAATAAATTATTTTTGAAAAAAAAGATGTGGGATCTAAATCATAGATGTCATCTGTGAGTCCCTGGATAAAACTACACTGTAATCGCTGAATTATCTCCCGAGTCTGTGTCCAGATGGTATATGGTCAGTGTATTGAGGTAATATACAGTCTGCAGAGCCTGTGTACACTGATATCTACCACTATATGGTCACTGTGTTGTCATAATATACAGTCTGCAGAGCCTGTGTACACTGATATCTACCACTATATGGTCACTGTATTGTGGTAATATTGGTAGAAGTATAAAGGTTTCGGTTCAGGCACAGTTTAGCAGCATCTCCCAGCTCTCCTGAATGCTGAATAGACTATCCAACATCTAGGAAAGCAGGGTGGCGCTAAACCCCTCAATTAGCTTTCTTTTAGAGCTGTTAGGCTGGGTTCACACGGCTTATTTGCGGGGCGTAATTACGCCCCGCAATTACGCCGTGTGGACGGGTGCGGGGCGGGAGCGGGGGGCCGGCACCTCACGGGCTCATAGACTTTCATTACCAGCGGCGCGTGTACGCCGCTGGTAATTCACATGTCACTTATCTCCCCCCCACGGCAGATTCGCCGAGCGGGGAGAGGAGACGTAATCCATAGTTCTCCATGAGAACTGTGGATTACCGTAATGATTGGGACATATTCCAGCCGTAATTTGTGCACTCCGGCGCGTAATTACGGACTGAAATGCGTCCCATTTTAAGCAGTGTGAACATAGCCTTAGGGTGCATCCATACTGCATAGACAAAATACTGGATTTTTTTAATGCAAAGGGGGGACAGTTTCTGACCACGGTTTGTTGATTCAGCCGCCCTCCTTTGCATTAAACAGTACATACTCTGCCCAAACACCAAGCAGAAGAAACAACATGTTCTAGACGGTTGGATTTGCCATCAGAATAACCGAGCTGTGTAAACTACAGCTCGGATTTTCTATTAAAGTCTTTGTTGAGGGTTGACAGTCAGTTTGCAGACAGATTTGAAAACTGTCTGAAAATCCGACTGAAAACCAGTTCCAGGTGGACAGATTCTTACACAGTTGGTTGCAGTAGGCATGCTTTTTTGTAAAAGGGTGTACATTTTGTTCCAAAGAAGGCATGTTACGCAAATTCTGGGGGCAGTGCTTTCAAAAGTTGACAAGTATGCATATAACTATGACGTAAAGGTAAAACGTAAGTTTTACTTACTTAGCTGTTGTCCAATACCTGGTAGTACTCAGATTCAAAGCAGGAAAGTGTTAGTGGGACACGAAGTGTTAGGATTGCAGACATGGTGGCGATGTACACAGCACCGTTTCTCATTCACTTAGATGTCGCGGCCACAATTGCCGCCGTGTATAAGGGGGGTTAAACAGTAGAAATCGGAATCGGCTCTGATCTCTGCTGTTAGCAGCTGGTGTCAGCTGTATCTATCCATGCATTTAGCAGGC
Organism: Phyllomedusa bahiana; assembly: GCA_025379985.1. Classification (NCBI taxonomy): domain Eukaryota; kingdom Metazoa; phylum Chordata; class Amphibia; order Anura; family Hylidae; genus Phyllomedusa; species Phyllomedusa bahiana. The sequence continues at coordinate 12,063 of JAODAL010017843.1, read as the reverse complement.
TCAGCAAGTGAGCATATTTCGTTAACACTGCCGTGACATACTAATACGTCATGATGGGTTAAGGGGTTAACTAGATGCCAGCCACCTGTAGACTATAAACATTTATGTAATGTTCACAGTTGTACACTAAGGGCCACATGTATGAAAACTGTCTAGGTCTAAAATTCACTTTGTTGCCCATAGCAACCAATCAGAGCGCCCCTTTCATTTTTCCAGAGTACATATAAGCTGACATAAGGAGCGTCTGATTGGTGCTTAGGGCAACAAAGTGAACTTTAGACTAACAGTTATTCATTTACAGTGTGCCCTAATTGTGCAGCTGTAGGAGTGGAGATCCAGCAGCATCTGGGCTCTCCAAGGCAGAGATAGATTATTACCATACTTGCCTTCTCAATGGTTGTATATACAGCATTCAATGAGTACTATATATACAAATATATCATTTCTGCTATTCAGAAATGGTCATGTTACTGTGTGAACTGCTGGCCCTTATCAGATCCAGATCAGCTATATAGTGATTTCAAGATATGTATTTCACCTATATTATATATTACAGAGGAAATCAGCAAAAAAGGGTAAAAAATGCTATGTAAAAATTCCTCCCCCTCCCAAAAAAAATACACACACAAGAAAAGAAAATTTTGATACATGAAATACTGACAGCCCAAACCACAAACTTTAGTTCCACTGTTGACAACCCTAATATTTTGTATCATCTATAAATAAATTTCCGCGACAGAAAAGTGCCACAATTGGCTAACTTATTTTAGTGTTACTTTTGCTGTTAAAAAATTAATTTAAAAAAAAATGTGAAAAAGATTTTATTTTTTTTACTATTTTCCCTCATGTTATTAAAAAAAATTAAATGGAAAAATAACATAAAAATAAAACCTAACATATCACATAAAAAAATGATTAGCATAACCAAGAAAGAATTCTAACCCATGTGTATTTAAGAAAATAAGAATGTGCCTGGCCAGGACAGCGGTAAATGGCCCGGTTCTGTCTTAAACATTTTAATGCCATAGATGCTTTGATCAGGAAAAGACATCTGTTCAAAGATCTTTGAAATGGGTTAAGATGTCCGACTATCCAACTTCAGCACTTTTTGGTGTCTTCCAAGTCCTTACATTGTGTTCCCAGTAGAAGAACCTCAGGAGAGTGACTTCATTTACCAAGGAGTCTGACAGTGAGTCAGCCCAAGGCCTAGTAGACTGACTTCTATCTCTACATGTGACGTTTCACCCTCCTATAGTTACAGCACAGTAATGGTTGACTCAAATGAATAAAGTAGCACTTGCCATTTCCTAAAAATAGACCTGTAGATTCATAGTCCCAACATAGCAAAGCTCCCTGATAAAAACAGCTGCCGCTTGCTCCTGCTGGACACAGAGAGACCCAGGTCCTGCTTAGGACACACGGAAACTGAACAACCCACTTGGGGACTTTCTACTCATAATCTGGAACGTCTCTTTTTTGGTAAGTTATTGCAATTTATATTAATACACAGAATGTCATATTTATGTAGTTTGTTAATTTACAGTTTCAGTCTAAGGAGAACACCTTTATTCTAAATTAGAGAACCATCTAGTTACTACATAGTGTTGTTGGACTGATTTTAGATAGTTTGCCCTTTAAGTCTAAAATATGGTATTGTGCTTTTTTCATTTTGGCTTCTGAAGAAAACAATATTATCTACAGAAATATAAGAGGTGTAGGAGAATACATTACAAGGTAGTGGATAGCTTAGTTATTTTTTGGCTGTGTTTGTTTGGATTTGTCTATGTATTTGATTGGTTGCTTTTCTTTTTTCTTCTATTGTTTAGAGTGAATAAAGAATCTTAGTTAATATTACTAGAGCTGCTTTTATAGAAAATGCATATGTGGTTCTATACCTGAAAAGAGTATGTTCTCATGCTGTTTCCTATATTGTGCCACACATCATGTTTGTTACAATGCAAAACAAGTGGTACAGATGTAGCAGAGTGATATCATGACTTTTTATGTTATCTGTTCTTGGATCATAACAAAAGCTATTGGAAAGCCTTAGGGGCCGTTTATACGGCACAGGACAAATACCGGTCGATTTATCCGACCGGTATTTCTACAGTTTTCGGACCGTGCACATGGCCGCCGGGGGATTAGCGGAGAAAAGCCCTTCCCCTTCAAATAGACATTTTCATATTCCGTCCGAAAACCGGTCGGAAGAATGAACATGTCCTATGTGTATCGGACTGCCGGTGGTCTGAAAAAACGCCGGGCGGAAAATCTGTGCAGTGGGTACCGCTGCACGAATTTTCCATTAAGGTCCGTGTAAAAGTTTGTCAGCCAGTTTGCAACCGGTTTTCAAAACCGAAAACCGTCTGAAACACCGTCTGAAAAACAGTGCCGTGGGAACAAGGCCTTTGGGTGCGTTTACACGGCAAAGACCAAATACCGGTCGGATTTCCCAACCGGTATTTAGGGTTTTTTTTGGCACGTAGGAGGACGTTTTTTGTTTGCGGATTTAAGCCGTCCCCCTTCGCTCCCACATGTTCATGTTCTGCCCGAAAACCGGGCGGAAGAATGGAACGCTGGCGGTGTCAAAGCTGTCCTGCGGAAAATCCGTGCAATGGGGGCTGCTGCACAGATTTTTTATTAAAGTCTATGGGGACCGTTGCATGTCGGTTTTCAGATGGTTTGTAAAACCGCAAACCGTCTGAAAAAACCGACCATTAACCCTTACCGTGGGGACAAGCCCTTAAAAAGGCCATTACTTTTGACTGTAATATTACGCTGCATTATCTGCCAAGTGGAGCTGTATGTTCAAAATCTCTGCAAAAAAACAACAAAACACTATGGGCCTCATGTATAAAAACTGTCTAAGGGTATGTGCTCACAACTGATTCAGATACTAAAATTTCAGCGCTGAATCCTCATCGTATCCTCGTTGGAAAATCCGCGCTTGTAAGTGCAGATTTCAGATGAGGATACAACACTGATCTTCAGAGGAGGATTTCTGCCTCCTATATACTATATGGGAGGCGCAGAGTCCCCCTCAAAGAACTGACATGTCACTTACTTTTCCATACTTACAATAATTTATTTTAGGTTTGGCTTGGATGCTGATTATGCGGCGGACGCATTGCTGAATTGTGTGAACATACCCTAACAGTAAGACTGTCTTTGTTGCCAATAGCAACCAATCAGAGCGCAGTTTTCATTTCTATAGAGTAGTTTAAAAAATGAAAGTTGAGCTCTGATTGGTTGCTTAGGGCAACAGAGGCATTTTTACCGCTAGACAGTTTTAATAAATGAGGCCCTATGATGCAATGGCATTGTCTATTTCCCACTGACTGCATTGCCCATCTGATTGCTGCAATAAAATACTTTGGCAGCCAATATACAATGCAACGGCCTCAGGCAAATGGAAGCTTTATAATGATACATTGGGAGCTTACACCGTTCCGACTTACATCTGTCCCCTAGTTACAAATGGAGACTTATGGGGCATGCTGGCACTTGTAGTTCCATGTTCCACAGCTGATAGTAGTTGTGGAACAACAAGTTCCAGCATGCCACAGCAGCACATGAGGTGAAAATAAGATGAAAATCTTCTTAAAAGGGGAACAGACAGCAAAACAAATGTAAAAACCCTTCCCTGCACTATCCAAAACTAAAACAAAATTTGTGCTGGAGTTACATTTAATAAATATACCTGTTTCAACTTACAAACAAATTTACCTTAAGAACAAACCTACAGTCCCTACCCTGTTTGTAACCTAGGGACTGCCTGTACTATGTAACACTATGCGATAGCTAAATGCAACATTTTATCTGACGGCTGTGAGGATGGTTATTGTGGCAGAAAACTAGTTAAAGTGAATACAATTAATACTATATATGATAATTTCATGGGTTATTGATGATGAGAGCACAAATCAATATAACAGGAACGTAGGAGGACATGTATGAAAACTGTCTAGGTCGAAGTCTGTCTGTGTTGCCCATAGCAACCAGAGTGCCTCTTTCATTTTTTCAGATCCCTGTATGAAATGAAAGCTGAGCTCTGATTGGTTCCTATGGGCAGCAAAGAAAGTCTTACTGCTAGACAGTTTTCATACATGAGGCCCTACAGAATTTTGGCTTAGCGTAGCAATAGATATCATAGCAATACTGGACGCCCTGAAAGTACACAATTATCTGAATGGTAAGGAGGACAGGGTAGAGAGGATAACAATAGTTTTTATTCAATTCCAACTGGGGGTTTTATAATTGGCCACTTCGCAATAATACAGGACATAAATACGGCCCATAATAACACTTAGACACACAAAGCAGCAAAATGTCGCACATACAGAAAACTTTACAATTGCTGTGTAAAACCCTTTAATCTACAGCAGATCACAAGGGCTTGCTATGTTATACTTGCAGTACATATGTTTGTGTTATTTTACTTTTGCAGACCAACAGATATATCTCCCGCAAAGCTCCACTTAAAAATATCTTAGATATCTCAGCATTCTTCAGGCCTTTCCATCCCCATAGGATATATTTAAGGTCATTTCCAGCTAATCTATATTTTACACCAGGCGACTGGGGAGAAGTAATAATTTGGAGTGGGCAGGCGTGTTGTAAATACAGCACTTTTCGCTGTAAAAAAACCTCTGTTTTACATGCCTTAGATGTTTCCCTAAAGAAGAGTAGACCTTCTAGCGACAGCTGCCTGCTGATAGAGGGTCTACTTCCTGGTGCCATAGGGACAGCTGCACAGAACTTCACCACAATACTGTTCTTAGAATACTTGACCACATTCCTGGGTCGGACATAATTCTTCAAAGACCAAAATACAACATAGTTTGCTGCAATCAGACATAGACACCAGTTGTCATATGCTTCTTGTTGTTAGGTGCTTTTTCCATAGTAGTAAGTACTTTAGTGAACCCGTAAGTTTTATTGTTTTATCTTCTTTATGCAAAAATCTATAACCTCATAAAGGTATTCAGTTCTTTACAAAACATCCATCGCCAATGCCGTCAGGAATGATGAACATTTTTTTTCCATGAAAATGAAATGACAGACACTACGTCGAAAAATCTGGCAGACATTATTCTCCCATTATACAAGTCACTAGTTAGACCACACATGGAATATTGTGTACAGTTTTGGGTACCCGTGTACAGGACATTGTAGAGCTTGAACAGGTACAAAGGTGGGCAACAAGATTAATAAAAGGACTGGGTGGACTGCAATACCCAGAAAGATTAGCAAGATTAGCAAGACCCAGGACTGTATCAAAAACAATGGGGCATCCTCTACGTCTTGAGGAAAGAAAGTTTCTACATAAACATAGAAAGGGATTCTTTACTGTTAGAGCAGTGATACTGTGGAACTCTGTGCCAGAGGAACTTGTGATGGTAAATTCAATAACAGAGTTCAAAAAGGGTTTGGATGCATTTCTGGAGTGTAATAATATAACAACTTACAATGACTAGGATTCTGGAGAGGGGTCGTTGATCCAGGGATTATTCCGATTGCCAGATTGGGGTCGGGAATTTTTTTCCTAAATGAGGACAATTGGCTCCGGCCTCATTGGGGTTTTTTGCCTTCCTCTGGATCAACACTTTAGCAGAATGGGCTGAACTGGATGGACGTCTTGTCTTTTTTCGGCCTTACAAACTATGTAACTATGTAACCTCATCATAGTCAATAAGGTCTGTAGGGCATCATTGTTGTCCATTGTTAAACAGCTCCAGGTCCACCTCTCTAATGACGGTGCCGAAAGGACCCTTTGATGCAGATGTGAACCAAACTTAACATGATCCAGTGGGAGATGTTTACTTACTATGCTAGCTAAATATTTTTCCAAACATGGATAACTTTGATTTCATAATAATCCAAGTATAACAGACATCAATAAAAAGGTACTTGCGGTAACCATTAGTAAAAGTCTGCGGTGCTTCTTTAGGATAGAAATGTCCAAATGCATGCAGGTGAATTCAAATCCAGACGTTTCGAAAGGCGGACCTTCTTTTTCAAGCGTCATGTGTGGATTTGAATTTACCTGCATACATTTGGACATTTCTATCCGAAAGAAGCACCGCAGACTTTTACTAATGGTTACCGCAAGTACCTTTTTATTGATATCTGTTATACTTGATTTGTAATGAAATTAAAGTTATCCATGTTTGGAAAAATATCCAGGTCTCCATTCTGTTGAGGTTAATATAGTTTGGGAGCTAAGGAGGAATTCCCTGAGGTAGACCTGCTGTGTGATGCTTCTAATTAAATGATATATAATTAGTGTACCTAATATATCCTACAGTCTGTAGGTGAACATGACACAGGTGGACAACAGTGCCACCATGGCTTTGATGAAGTTGTTTTCTGCCATTCCTGTTTGTCTAATTTGCCCAAACTGGCAATGTTTTCAATGTGTTTACACCAAAAGACTGTTACAAATACAAAAAGACAACTTTTCCCTATTGCCTGTGGTACTTAATCCTAAGGCTTTGTTCACACAGAATTTTTCTTGTGGGATCTGCATTCCATTGTATGTGATATAAATTTGTCCTATAGTTCACGCTGAGAGCTACAGTGCGGATCTTTTTATATACAGATTTAAGGATGCACCCAGGAGTTTTGCCATGGATTCCACACACAAAACTATATAAGGGGTTTATAAAATACAAACCCACAAGTGGAGTATAACATCTTGCACTTGCATTCGGAAAATGAAAAAAACATCAATTGCTTTTGGTAAATGTGGTGCTTTATTATCTTAACTGAAGTCTAGAAAGAACAGAGTTCACCTTAATTATAGCTGATTTACTAGACCACAGGTATGATTACATATGTTTATTAGTAAATAGGCATACAGAGATTTGAATTTGAAGGATTTGTCCATGTGACTTTTCGTAAATAAATGTATGCTGGTGCTGCAGGTTCTATGCCAGTGTTGCCGCTGTCCACCACCACCAAAGATCTTCTGTTTACTTTTTGGTCCTCCTAGCCATCGAAGTGTCACCACTGACTGGCTGCAGTGGTCACATGATACTTCCAGACATCACCGTTCGAAAGTGAATGAGTCAAACATTGAGGTTGGGAAATGCATGTGACCACTGCTTCCAATCAATGGCTTGAGTGGTGACATTCTGCCTGCCATCCGTGTAGGCAAGAAGATCATGGAGACGTCGTACACCAGCAGCGCTGAAACGGAGCTGAGGACAGAGTACTAGTATATATATTTAAATACTACAGCACCAACTTAAGGTTGGGTTCACACTTTGTTTTCCTGCACATTTGAGGCATATAATCGGGGTGCCAAAAAAACAAGGTATCTTGTGGGATACCACAATGTGGCCAACACAGCCTCATCAAGATGAATAGAGCACACGTAGTCCTGGCAGTATATGCTTTCCCTGTTTGACTAAAAAGCATAGTCTATCACACTTTTAAGTTTGGCAGGGAAAGTGTATACTGCCGTAACTACATACAGTAAGACTATGTTTGCTGTATTGATCTCTATGAGGCTGCTGTGGCTTTATTGCAGTGTCTTTTTTCCTGTCTCCCTCGACCGATACCTCAAATGTGCAAACAAACAACACATGAACCTGGCCTTTAAGTTTAATAATTGCAGCGCACGTGTGGCTTCAGATTTCCTCCTGTTGCATCTGATTTATTATCAGAAGTATATATGTTTATCTATTCCTGGTTTAAAAAATAAAATTCACAGCTTTCAGTTGTGTATAACCTGTATGTAACTGGAATTTATTGGGTCAGGTAACAAAATGAGAAGGGCCCCACTACTTGATGCCAGGAAACTGAAACAGCAGCAAAATTAGCAATCATTAAATATTTGGCTAATAGCACCATATATCAGAGAATATACATAGCAATACTCAATAACAGAAAATCCACAACTTTTTCCAAAAAAGGTACAATGTTCTCGCACCTGACCGGGCCCCCTTGACCTCTGGGCCCCATAGCAGCTGCTATGGCTGCTACAGCTATAGTTATGCCTATGTATACAAGTAACAGTATGGGACATTATGCTTAAAAGTAGTGATGAGACCCAACGATGTCCAGATTTTAGAATTGAGTACCTTTTGAGAACAAGATATTTAGGGATACATATTTTGTTCATGTATCCCTCAACTGAATGGGCTATATGTGATGAACACTAGGCTTAGAATGGATGCTTGTTTATTATAGTGATGCTGAATTTTAATATATTGAATTTAAAGTGGTTTTTAACACTTTTTGTTACCAGATTGTATGGTTTCTGTTAAATATGCAAATATTGACCAACATAAAAATGAATATACAAAGGTAAAAAAACAAATCTATTCAAAATTGTTATATTTAACAACTAGAACTATAATTTAACAATAATAACATTTTTAAAGTGAATCTATAGTTACCATATTTTATTTTTTGGGGACTTTTTTTATAATAAGTAGCATATAGATTATTTGTAACAGACATCAGACTTACACAAGTGCCTGTACAATAGATACTGTAGCCATGAATTGGACCTGCCTTCAATGGCTGACACACATAATATCAAACAGATTAGGCAGACACACTAGCTTCTCATCCGGCTATTATGAGTGCTTAGCCATCTATGAGAATTCCACAAGACAGGGCACATCAGAGGCGCCAGAGATTACCAGTTCATTGTCAGAGCAGATATTTTCATTCTGTGTAAGGATGATGTACCCAGCCTGTGTCCATTTACTGTGCAGAGCAAATGTTGTCATCCGATCACCTTTGGCACTAGTTGTTCACATTTCTTTTTGCATACAATTTTATTACATACCAGCACATTAGACACAGATGACACTTTAGTTATTGTGAATGCACATACCCATACCTGCTTTCTGGTGAACAGTAGAACACTGTAGATAAAAGGAAAGATGGGTGCAATGTCAGCCAAGCTCCGGGGCCCCAGTGCAAAATCTGTAAGAGGGGCCCTACCTTTTATGTGCCATTTATTCTATTAGTGTCCTTGTATGTGGCGGAGTGGTCTTTGGCCCCCATTAGGCTCCAAAGCTTGGTAGCGACCATTTACTCTGCGCCCCTATTGCTACACCTTTGATGATAACCCCTTGTACTTTAATGGGACGTGGAAGTTGTTTGCGATGATTTTGGAGATTATAAATTCATAGCATTCTTGAGGCAGAAGGACATTATTATAGGACCCATCCACAACTCCTCTTAGGCTATGTTCACACGGCTTATTTCAGAGCGTATTTACATCGGATTGCCGATCGTAAATACGTTCTGAAATCAGTTGAAAATCAGTTGAAAATCAGTTGCAAATAAGTGTCACTAAGTGTGGCACGTATTTGTAACTGATTTCCCGACGGATTCACCATCTCCATTCATTGTAGGTGGTGAATCCGTCCGTAAATAATTGACATGCACATTGTTTTTCGGTCCGGATTGCCGTCGTCAATCCGCGGCGGCAATCTGGCACGGAAATACCCCGTCGGGGTGAACGACGGGCCGTATTTTCTATTGAAATCATGAAAAGCGTCGTTACTTATTTCGACATGATTGAACCGACGGACGACGATTCTATTCAATCCGTCGGCAAATCTGTGGCGAAATAAGCCGTGTGAACGAGGCCTTAGAGTTAGACTATGGTTCAAAATAGTTCAATACCATTACCACTAGTCATCTTCTAGATTCCTATAAGAAGCTCTAAATAAATTACTGGGTACAATAGCACTTAGCAAAGCCATGTTAAATTCCTGTTGAGGGCTGGAGTGAAATTTGCTCAATATTTTAACACTCTCTCAGTGTACCCTCTCACTACTAGGAATTCTTTGGTGAGTGCTATTGTTCCCACTATATCAAATTGAGTCTCAGTGACACATACCATTGGGGTAATAATATTGTATCATGTTTATTTCTTATTTTGATTGTATTTATACTATTCTATCATGTTTACTATAGGCCTATGATCCCATGTATATATATATGCACTATTGCTTTATTGATATACATTAATCATTCTATCACTATTACTTCTATATAGGGATTAGTTTATTATTTATTTATTAAATCTAATATATTGCTGACACTCTTGCACTTTAGCACATTTGCTCCTTATATTTATTTAATGGTGTTTGATTTATTTTGGGTGTATATTTTTTACTATGTGGATGTGGATCTTGGTAGCTAATTGTATTCATGTGAATTTTTGATGTAATTCCCTTTTGGTATGTGTTAATCCCCATTATCGTATTTTACTTTTATAAATTTCTGTATGGCGATTTTAAACTTTTGAGTAATTAATAAAATTATTTTATTAATATAATTTGACTTTTTCTGACTAATGTTGTTGATAAATTTGTATTGAGTTGGTCAGTGGTTAGTTATTATTTGGTTTTTCTTTTGAATGGTGGTTTAACTATGGGCAACATGTATAAAGGTAGCTGCTCCAGAAGTCTGGCATCTTTTCAGCCCGAAAACTGGCGCAGCCCCGTTCGCTCTATTTGTAATAAGGCACATTACAGAGCACAAGTGGCACTATGTAATGCACCTGATTTCGGGGGGCGTGTGGGAGGCACTACAACCGTATGAAGCAATAGATTTATAGCTTCAGTACAGCAAATCCAGGCACATTACTGCTGGAACAGGTAGAGCACTTTAAAAGTGGTTCACCTGAGCCTGAAGTGTCGCTTTGTAGCTAGAAAACACTAAATCTATGGCCCGCAGTAGAACAGGTTCATAGATTCAGGCGCATTAATGCACAAAAAAATGGCGCATGGGCGCCAAAATGCACACGTCACCCAAAATGTGGGTTTTACTTTTATATATATGTCAGACATCGACATAAACATACATTATATAATATATATATACACACACACATATATATATATATATATATATATATATAAATATATCTTCTAGCACAGACAAACTGTTAAGTTGTGTATGTATATGAACAAATATTACTTTGTTAGGTTTGCACTATATATATATATATATATATATATATATATATATATATATATATATATACACATGCACACATAAACTCCATATGTTCCTTTTATAGCTGTATGTGAGGGGCTGCCCCTCCCAAACCCGTGTCTCTGTACAGCCAGTGATGGCAACAGCACTGATGCTGTGAGGAGCAGAGAGGGCGGGGCTTGCCAGCCACTGGGAGGGGCGCTTGTGGGAAAAAGTAGTTTTTTAAACAGCGCGCCTACAATTTTGCTCCGCCCCCTATCCCGTGGGGGGAAAGATTTAACAAAGAATTTAATGTGATTAAAATGTGTCTGTAAATGTTTACACTGGATTGGGACAGATATTTACTGCTTATCTTTGGTATTAATCCATTTGATGTTCTTATTTTTTTTTGGTTCTCACACAACCCCTTTAAACAAGCAAAGCTCCCTGAGATTACACACAGCAGGGAGTGACTCACCATGGTTGGACTGACTGACTGCAGCTTAGAGCAATGCGAGATAAGAGAAAGCAGAGAGAAGTAGTTGGTAACCAGAGGAAATAAAATCTTCTTTATCTCCTTACCGAAGCAAAATCTGAACAACAATGATTTTGCTTCGGTAAGGAGTTACCTTTCTATACATGTTCAAAACTAATCATTGTTGTGAGAAAAATCCCTTTAAGCAGGTGTAATTGCAATCTCATTATATCTGTCAGGCCTGAAAATGTGTACAGATCTAATAATCTATGATCCACTCTTTGTTTTGCGGGTTTTGATTTGTCACTTCTCTTTTCTACCCTCGTATTACTCATACTTGCAGTAGAAGGAATTTTAATAGGATAGGTGATACATGTTAGAACAGTGGTGGACTGACCACCAGGACATCCACTAATTGTCCAAATAAATGCCCCTCATCTCTACTAAACCGGAGCCACATCACTAGTTCATATGACTCTATGGGGGGACATGTATGAAAACTGTCTATGTCTAAAATTCACTTTGGTGCCAATAGCAACCAATCAGTGCGCCCCTCTCATTTATCCAGAGCACTATATGAAATGAGAGGGGCGCTCTGATTGGTTGCTATGGGCTACAAAGTAAGTTTTAGACCTAGACAT
>JAODAL010017842.1:0-76489 GCA_025379985.1 Phyllomedusa bahiana | reverse complement strand
TCGGTATTTGGATGGTTGCCAGATTAGATGGTTGATCCGGATCGTGACACAATGAGCACAGAAGACAACGGTTCTCTGAGATCAATGCATAATTTATTAGTCAAAGCATCCTGTATTTATACACCGTTTACAGAGGGCGTTCCTCTGATTTACATAAGATTTAAGAACACATCACTTGATTTAGGTACAAAGTTATTCCGGAAGCGTTTTGCCTTATTTGGAATTAATAGAGATCAACATTTTCTTATCCTTTATTGAAACTGACTAACAGTTATTAGTTTTATTGAAGGTAGCATTTTATTAGCCTTTATTGCTCTGTTTGTGACACCAAAGTTCACTAGCAATCTGCCATAATTGCAGATCACTAAGGTACTGGTCGAGATGACTTATATGAGAGAAGCACATTTGAGAATTAACTCCTTAGCTCTGGACACAATTATACATTTTTAATTTCATCCTTAACAAGTCTACCAGGGTTTGTGAAAGATACCAAAAGCTTAGTCTCCATTATTTCAGAGGCAGAATGGGATCCATCTTTGTCATGGATCTCATGCGATGTAGTATCTCTGTACCCCTCTCTGCCCCACCATTTGGCCAGTGATATTTTAAGATCACATCTAATTCGCTTCAGTTCTTACTCTGACATTTTGATAGAATTTATTATTATGTGCACTGAGTTTCTTTTAAGCCACAATGATTTCTCTTTTGATGGGAAATACTTTTTGCAATGCTGTGGTGCTTCGATGGGGGCGAAGTTCTCTCCCTCCCTCGCGAACATATATATGTCCGCTTGGGAGGAGAGATACTTGCTCAATGATTTGTGTCCTTTTTCCCCCCACATCAGGTGGTTTGGTCACTATATAGACGACCTGCTCCTGGTGTGAGGGGGTACACATCAAGAAGCATTGGACTTTGGCTGCTAATTAAATCACAATAATTTGAATTTAAAATTTACCTTAGAATGGCAAAAAATGCAAATTAATTTTCTGGACGTTAGTTTAATAGGACAAAATAATTCTATTCAAGTCCTACCATATAGGAAACCCATTGCTAAAAATTCCATCCTGCATGCAAAGTCCAATCATCCCCAACACATCATCAGAGCCATCCCGTACGGTGAAATGATCAGAACTAAAAGAAATTGTTCTGTTCCAGAACTACTTCCGACGTATGAAAACGAGGTTTATAGTAGATTGCGAGAACGGGGGTATCAGAAGTGGTTACTGAAGCAGACCAGCAAAAGAATTTCTAGAATATCAAGATTCGAATTACTAGACGTAAAAGAGAAAAGAAGTAATCAGAATGTAGATAAGCGTGTCACCTTTGCAACAACGTATAGTCCACAATACAGACAAATATGTAACATTGTTAAGAAATATTTGCCCCTTTTGACTGATAGAGGTGGTTCACGACAAATAATAACTGAGGAGGATGTTCAATTTGTTGCAAGGAGAGGTAGAACTTTTAGATCGGTCTTGTCCCCCAGCCTGTTTAAATCAAAAAAATTAACCATCCAATGCATGTTGGTTGGTGAATAAAGGAATGAACAGATGTGGTCATGCCAAATGTTTGGTATGTAAACATGTGTGCATTTCTAAAAATTTCCACTCCATCTCATTAAATACTGATTTTGACATGACATCATATATCAATTGCAACACTCGATATGTAGTCTATCTGATTACATGTAGGGAATGTCAGTTGCAATATGTTGGCTGCACTACGTGCACTTTAAAAACGCGTATTCGTAGACACATGTCGGACGCTAAAAAATCCTTATCAGTAGGTGTCTCAATGGTGTCTAGACATTTTAATGAAGTGCACGCTGGAGATACCACTCACCTTAGCTTTCAGGGTATTGAAAGGGTTAGCAGACCGGTCAGAGGTGGCAATCATAGAAGCAAGCTATTATCACGTGAGGCGTGGTGGATATTTCAGTTAGGAACAAGGTCCCCAGAAGGCTTGAACAAACGACATGACCTTATTTGTCATTACTAAAGGTATTACATCACATCTTTTGTTTGTTGGTAATTGTTATTCTTGTTATATATTTTAATTGTGTATTTATACTTTGATCATGTGACTATAGTAATGTGACATGTCACATGATTATTAAGGTTGATATATAAGTAGAGTTTCTATTCATATTTTTATGCCATGAATAAGGAGTGGACACTCCGAAACGCATCGGCTCAGATGCGTTTGTCTTTGTCATCTATGTAAAGTTTTTATCTATCTACAATAAAGCTTGGAATGTTTTACCTGGGACTGCAGTGGATGTACGCTGGATACCTTTCCTACTAGTGCTTGCATCTGTGTACAGGGTGGACGAATTCTGCCCCCCTTGTGGCAAGACTTTCCATTGGTATTGTGACCCACGGAATGTAAAAGCAAATAGATACTGGCATTCGGTTGCTAGGGGGACAGAAAAATAAGCATTAGCCAGATCTATGACTGTGAACCATGTGGCAGTGATGGGTATTTGTGATAAAATTGTGTGGGGGTTGGGGACCACTGCTGTCAGCATTTCAGTGACCGCATTAACTGCCCTGAGGTCCTGAACCATCCTGAAAGTCACAGGCTCCCCTTTCTTTCCTTTCTTCTTGACTGGGTACAGGGGAGTGTTTGCCACTGACTTAGTAGGTTCAATTGCCCCAGAAGCTATCAATGCTGTTATGTTTTTGCCTATCGCCTCCTCTTGCGCTGCACTCAAAGGGTACTGCTTTATTTGAGGGGGCTTTGCTCCTGGCTTTAAGTGTATCATCACTGGAGGAACTGGCATACGTCCTATGTCAGTTTTTGATTTTGCCCACAGTGATTCAGGAACCTGGTCCAAGAGAGGATCATCAGGTGGGGAGACTGAGTCAGTGTAACCGTCTGGAGGTGGATCCACTGGATCACCGCAGGCGATGGCGTAAGCCCACACCAGGGAGTGGAATCTAAGTGGGTCCCGGTATTCACCAGAGCCCGCCGCAAAGCGGGATGGTCTTGCTGAGTCCACCAGGTCACTACCACTGGCGGGGCTTGCCTGCGGTGGCGGCCAAGGGAATGAGGTACAGGATTGGCAGGCAGGCTCATAGTTGGGGACAGGCAGGAGGTCAGGACAGGCGGCTCTGGTTCGTAGACGGTGGACAAGCAGGAGGTCAGGACAGGCGGCTCTGGTTCGTGGTCGGTAAACGTAGGCAGGAGGTCGGTACACGGTAGACAAGACTGGAACACTTTAGAAAGCTTTCACCTCGGGAGAATACAACGAGGATCCGGCGAGGGCCGGCAGGAAGGGGCCGGACTAAATAGGAGCAGTGCCCGGCAATGACCAATTACCGGCGCACTGCCCCTTTAAATTCAAACTGCCGGCGCGTGCCCCTAGGGGCGGAGCTATGCGCCGGGAGACAGAGGCAGACAGAGCAGGAGCGCGGCCGGGTAAGTGAACGCCGGAGGGGGCCGAGACATTAGCGGACCCCGAACCTTACGTGCGGGACGGGGCTCCGCTGGGAGCAGAGGCACGGGCGTGCCTGCGACCCGGGACAGTGGTCGCAGGGGCGTCCGTGACAGTCAGATACATACAGACATGCTAGTACTTTGCATAAATGTTTTTCAGAGATGCCAGTCTTTAATACAACAGTACCATTTGGTTGGTAGATGATGTGTGCCTGCAGGGCCTGTAGTATAGCCGACCCCAACAAATTAACAGGTGCTTTATCACTAACTATTATTCTTGTCATGCATGTATGGTCAGCTAACTGTAGGGGCAATGGTTTAGTTAGTGGGCATTCCTGGACTAACCCCTCATAACCCTTGAGTCTGAAGTGTATCATCTGATATGTCAGACAAGTTAACATGTTCCTGGCGAATGACAGTTTTGGCAGCCCCCGTATCAACTAGGAAAGGAACTTCCCTTCCATCAGGGAGATGTACTGGGATTATCCCTTGTGGCCCTGCATGTTGTGATGCCTGAAGGGGGTAGAGGTCTACGGGGTTGCCTATTTCCTATTGTGCATTGTTTATGGTGGGAGCCGATGGGACCTCTCTTCTTTCCTGCTTTTCCTGTCTGGGGGGCTTGTCCTGTCTGGGGGGCTTGTCCTGTCTGGGTGGTAATCTACACTGTCTTTTTTGATGCCCGGTTTTGTTGCAATTCCAACATCTTTGGGGCTCCTGCCTGACTGGCTTTTGTCTCCAAGTGTCATCGGAGACATACTGTATGGGGGTGGGCTTTGTCTTATGGTCTAGCTCCTCCCCTTTTGCTACACGCACAAATGCCTCAATGGGGCATGTTCTCCAGTCAGGTTTTGCTACTTGAACCCTTGGACGGAGCGGTGGGTTAAGACCTGCCATGAAAGCTCCATGGAAAAGCTTCTTTCCCACATCCCCCGTTTCTTCATATCCTAAATCCATGTGTCTAAATTTTAAATTTCCCCAGAATTGGTCCACCGTATCTTTTGGTCCCTGTACTACATCTAAAAGGGACATTGTTGATTCCTCCACCTTCTTTCGGCACCACTTTTCTAGACCTCTCAGAAAGTTTTGCCCGATGCTACGGTACGGGTATAATTGTTATACTCTACATCATAGTATGGTCTTGCCACCCTTTCTATAACATCCATGACCGCCTGTACTCTGGCCTCACCAATTTTCCCTTTTAAGATCGACTCTAAGTCTGACCAGGAACAGTTGTAAGTATTATTCAGACCTGACATCCACCTGTAAAAAGCCATTGGCAAGTCAAAAGGATCTGGGGCATCTTTGAGCAACGCTAGCTGTTCTTGTGGGCTCCAAGGTTTATACTGTGTTACTGTGTTTATATATGGTGCCCGTTGCCCGGAAGTAGATGGCGCAGGGGTTGATGTGGCCCCATAAGTGGCTCCATCAACGTTTCCTGTTGCATTTACTGTTTGGAGGTGATCAGGTGTCTCCTCCTCTGTGGCTAGGGAGCCCTCGCGCTTTAACATAGGAGGGTGCAGAGAAGGGTGGGGATCATATGCCCTACTCTGTGAGTATATGACAGGATATAACCCTATCCCCTTTTCCTGCCATGGCCTCGGTCTCCCACAGGCAAGGCATATCTCACGCCAGTTGGGATTCTGCTGCCCACATACACATGTCCATACTTTCCCTACTGAAGCCACCATACATGGTTTATATGGTGGGGGCATTCTTTCTAATTTTCTATGTTTCCCCACCTCTGGGCTGTCTTCTCTTTTCCTATATCTGATCCCCTCTTCAGTATCCTCCTTGCACCACACACCTTCCCGCTCCATTTCTTTCGCTACGCTTGCCCACATTCTGGCTTGATCAAATAACTTATGATCTCTGAGCCAGCCACCACTTGTCACTAGGGCAGATTCCCACAGTGACGCGTCTAACGGCTCTTCACACATTCCCAGACTTTTTAACAACTTCCCAGAACCTTTCACAGCAGCAATACCTCTTCTCTGGCTAACGATATCATGTGCGTCCCAGCTTTCCTTGCTTAATCGACTCGCCTCATTACCACCCATCTTTGGCGGTGGTAATGTCCTGCCTTTTTACCCTAAACCACTTGTAGACAGATGCAGACAAAACAAAAACAAAACAAAACAAAGAATGAGGTAGATAGTAAAGTACGGGTTTTGAGACAAAAATAGTCAAAGGAGGGTGACTGGGGATGTGTAGCCCTGTGACTATGTGTTTTTACTTTAGCGTACCTACTGGAGTCCCTTATTCAAGCAGGATTTTATTTATTTAATCCTCATACACAAGCATACAATCACTCAAGGACTCTCATGTGTATACATGTAACAGATATTTTATGGCCCATGTCTCAGAGAGACAGGTGTGGCAGTGAAATAGCAGTGGGAGGTACAAAGGTCGTTCACGCTCCGGTGACAGCGACCTTTGGAGTCTATGGAGGTTTTGCAATATTTAAGAAAAGAAAAAAGGAAACAGACAACGTTTACACAAAACAATTTTTCCTTTGACAAACCTTTTTCCCTGGTTTCTCCTCTATCTCTCTTTCTCTGACTGATTCTTAATGCTTTCCTATGTACCCCTTCTTTTTCCTCACCCAGTCCCAAAATTCCTTTTATAACGTTTTCGAAATGCTACGTTTTTTCCCCCCCGGTCTACAGCTTGCGGTACCTGACAACTGATATTTTCAACCATGCACAACCATCAGTTTTAGGTGTGTAAACCCAAATATATGATTTAGGACTTGGCCATGTGACTATCCTGAGTCACATGGCCAAGTCGGTCGAAGGCCTTTTCCGCGTCTAATGAAAGTAATACAGAGGGAATTTTGTCTGTATTTATTTTGTGAATAAGATCCAGTACTCTCCTAATTCCGTCTCGGGTTTGTCGGCCTTTAACGAAACCCACCTGGTCTTTATTAATGAGGAAGGGCATGATATCGTTCAGTCTGTTCGCTATGATTTTGGCGAAAATTTTTATGTCACAATTGAGTAGGGAAATAGGTCTATAATTGGGTATTAGATCAGGGGCTTTGCCTGGTTTAGGTATAGTGGTCACTATTGCATTTAACATCTCGTTAGGGGCCTTACCATTATTTAAGATGTCCCGGAAAATGGAGTAAAGATGTGGGGTTAAAGTGGGGTAGAATAGCTTATAATATTCATTCGTTAGTCCATCTGGACCAGGTGCTTTGTTGAGTTTAGAGGCGATTATTACGTTTTCAATTTCTTTTAAAGAAATTGGTTCATTTAAAAGAGTTAGGTGATCGTTTGAGAGGGTAGGGAGAGAAACTTGATTCAGGAAGGAAATGATATTTGGTTTGTGCACTTTGGGGGTGCTTGGATCATCTTTTAGATTGTAGAGCTGACTATAATATTGCGCAAAAGCGTTAGCAATTATTTGAGGGTCATAAATCCTGGACTTATCTGGTTTGGTGATGTATGCTATTTTGTTTCTAGTTTGGAGGACCTTCACTCTTTTTGCTAGTAGTTTAGAGGGTCGGTCGCCATGAACGTAGAAGTTCCATTTGAGTCTGGACAATTGGGATTCATATTGGTTCAGATAGAGGGAGCGCAATCTATTTCTACTGAGCATCAATTTTTCTTTAGTGGCAGGAGAGGAGTCTGATTTAAACTGCCTATCCAGAGAGGCTATTTCTTGAAGTAAATTATTAATGGTTTGTTCTCGTTTACGCTTTTTTTCTGGAAGGGTAAATTTTAAAAAAAAGACCCCCCGATTACCCCTTTATGGCGCACCAAAGGGCTTCCCTTGATGGGGGTGAGGGCCCCAGTTTAATTCAAAATTTAAACTGTAAAAGGGTTGTTGAAATTTTTTTTTAACAAATTTCGGGGATTTTAGTAAAAAGGGGATTAATTCTCCATAATTAAAGGGGGCTTGTTTGTGGCAAAATCTTTTTATAGTCAAAAAAAATAGGTGCGTGGTCTGACCAGGGGGCAAAAACCCATTTCTGCATCTACGACGCTATGTTAAAGCATGCTTGTTCCCACTAAGAAAATTTAAAACAAATTTTGGAAAGAAATGTTTTAGAATGGGGAGTGAAGGTGTAATCCACCCCTCCTTTCATGCCCATTTTTCCAAGGGTCGTGAAAGGTTTTTTTTGGTTAGTAAAAATTTTAAAATTCTGGGGGATAGTGGGAGCTTCCTTTGGAACCTGTCTAGAGATTTTTCCAAACCAAATTTTAATCTCCCCACACCCAAGTCTAAAACCCTTTTGGCATGGTTTTGGGTTTGGGGATCGTTTTTGGGGATGAAAGGGGAAAATGGTGCTGGTTTGGGCATAGAGGTTAAAGGAAATTTATAAGGACCTGAGTTGATGTCAAATCGGGAAGATAATGTTCTTTTCCCCGGGGGGCAATATGAACGTTTTTAAAAAGTTGGGAAAAGCCACCCTATTTTTTAATAAAAATGGGCCCCCCCCAAACCCCTGCTTTTTTAGACAATGATGCTTTTGAGGAAAGGGGGTGTGGGGAAATTTTTTTGTTTTAACCTAAAGGAATCATTGGCATGTAGATGTGTTTCTTGTACGCAGAGTACATCTGTTTTGGTCCTCAAAACTTCTCTCCATAGGGAGGATCGTTTATGGGGTGAATTGAGCCCATTGGCATTTAAAGACATTAGTTTAATCCCCATGATGTTTGAAGTATAGGATAGTTAGTAAGGTTGTGCTGGTAGGGTGAAGATGACGTACCATAAAATTAGAGGTTAGCATTGAGATAATGGCTAAATAACAATCAACATAAAAAACAATAATGGTATCAATGTTTGAGCAAACAATTACAAACAACATGAGTAGTTCCCTACAAGGGGAACCAGAGGAGGGGCAAAGTCCTACTGAGGTACCTGCAAGGAAAGAACGTTAGTCGGTCTCTCCAAACGCGAGTAGGGAAGAAGAGAAGTCTGTTTGGCTTCCTTAGACGGAGATTCTTGAAATAAGGTTGCCATTATATGGGACCAGGCAAAAAGGCATTGTGAAGGTGACATACTGCTGTTTGACCAAAGGTAGATCAGGTCTGCTGGCGGATTCTGGAGCGGCGGCTTGGGTCAGACCAGATAGGTGAGATGATACTAGGTCTGCCAGCCCCTTTTCTTGAAGGTGTGTTGGTAGGAGTGGAGAGGAGACCCCAGGACATCAGGGTTTCTCTGGCAGAGGAAGGTGTCAGGCGACAAAGGGGTTGTAAAATCTTTGGTTATGATGGTTTTAGGGGAAAACCCCCGGGTGGTGGGGGAATTTTATTCTTCTTAAAATTTTGTGTTAAGGGGGCCAAAAATTCTTTGCGCTTAAGCTTTTGGTGCCTGCAGGGGAGGCCCGGGGAAAGATCGAGATGCCCCTGAATCTACCCGGAAAGGGTTTGGGAAAGGGCTCCCCTGATGGTTCTAAAAAAAAGTTTTTTTTGTTTTAAAGAAATAAATTCTTGCGATAACATCACTGTGGTGTAGATGGGATAGGTGTTTTTGGTTTCGGGGGTTTTTTTTTTGGGGAATGGGCCCCCCATTTAAATATGTCGTGGATCCCTTCGGGGTTGGGATCAGGGCCATGAGGTTTTATCGGGAAAATTTGGGGTGGGGGGGGGCATCGGGGGGAAACGGATTCGGGGACCCCTCGGAGGCGGATGTTGTTGCCCCTTCCGAGGGTCCCCCCAAATTTCAAAATTTGGTGTATTTTTCTAAAACTTGTCCCCCGGGGATGCTTTGGGCGTCTATAAGCTGGTTATGTGACGGGCCCAAACTCCCCCATTTTCTTCTTATTTGTTCGTTCTGGGGGGAATTTAAGCGGGAAAGGACTAATCTAAATTCCCCCATATTTTTTTTAAAAGTCCCCTTCTGTAACGTTTCCCAAAATTTATGAGAATAGGGTTGTGGGTTTGTTCAGACGTACGGGATGGTTTTCTAAAGGGTTTTGATGATCCTTTATCTGCAAAGTTTTCCCTTGGGGAAAAGGTGGTGATGAGGGAGGGACAGGTCACGTTTTTCCTTGCCCTTGGGAACGGGTGGAGGGGGTTTGGAAGAACTCCGTTAATTTAGTAGGTTGTGATTTGTTTCGTTTGGAGTTACCACCCATTTTTATAGGTTAGGAACACTCGGGTTAGCGTTGTGGGATGTACGGTAAGTAATGCTCTGTACACACTACAGGTGCTTACGTAGTGCGTTAGGGAGATTGTTTGGGGTTTGTTTTTTGTTATTAAAAGGTTGGTTGGGAGAGGGGGGGAATCTCCTAAAGTCACGGATTGACTGGCGGACTTGGAGGATTATTGCCGTACTTGATATAGAAGAGTATTGATATAGGGTCTCTGAAACTCCTTTGCAGGGTGAGTCCCAAGGTTATGGAGGCACACTGTCTTTTCAAGAGAGGGAATGCAGGGTTTTAATATTTGGAGGGAGATTTGAAAGAAGTTTTACAGGGAGAGAGTTAAATTTATTGTCCTGATGCGGGGGTCCACATGGGAATTTTTTAACCAGGCATAGGGTGGCTCAGTTATGGGCTTGATATTTGGGGCATGGATTGCTCCTCAAATGTGTTTCAGGGCGCTGTTATAGTATAGTTATGTTCACCCTTTGTTATGAAAAATGGGGGGGGGAAAGGTGAAATACACTGTTTAATCACAGGGGGACTGTTCAAGCAGGGGGGATCGCCCTTTTGTTATGCACAGGGGTTCCCTCTATGCAGTGCCGGGGTTTCAGGGTTGGGACCTGGTGGGGGGGTTAGACCAGTGGGGGAACCCCTTACCTTGAGTTCCACTAGACGTGTTATGTCCCGGGGGGTTTAGTGGGTAAGGGGGATTTCCCGCGGCCCCAGAAGAGGTGTTTAGGATTTTGGCGCCACCCGGGAATGGCGGCCCAAGTTATTCCCCGGGGTGTGCCCGGGGGATCTTTTCCCGGGGGGGCTCCCGAGGTCTAGATGGACCAGGGGGGGGGTAAATTATCAGGGGGATTTCCCCCGGTTTTTCTAAAGGAGCAGGAAGGCAAGAGTTTTCTGTCTTCTGCAGCTCTTTGGGAGCCCGTTTTTGGGCGGTCTCCTGCACCTCCAAAGGGTGGCGCCGGTTTTAGCGGGGGAAATTCCCCCCAGAAACTTGGAAACCTCGGTTTTTACTGATGCGGGGGGGTTTCCCCCTTTCAAAAGGTTTAGATCGCTGAGCTCCTGGAAGTCAGATGGAGCTTTTAGCCCCCTTTAGGTCCACCCGCTGCCGCTGTTTTCCGAGGGGGGGGGGGGGGGGGGGCTTCAGTGCCCCAGAAGATGTTTGCGCCGCAGGAAAGGGCGGCCGGGATATCGGCGTGCCTGGGGGAAAGGCGGCCGCAAAGGGGGGTCTGGCGCTGCTTCAGGTAGATCTTTCCCGGGGGATCCGTAAGAGTTCCCGGGTGGACCAGGGGTTTGCTCGGTCATTCCCGGGGGTCTCCCGGGATCCCCTGGGGAAAGGGAGGTGCGCGGTTTTAAGTAGTGGGTGTCGTTGGGGTCCGTTACCCTTTTAAAATTGCGCGGGGGGCCCAGAGGGGATTTCCCCCCAAAAAATCGAATGTTCCCCCCTCCCCACAGATGGGGGGTCACGGTTTTCCCAAAATTCAAATCGTGGATTTCCTGGGAAATTTGATGTTTTCTTGATCACCCGATTAAGGTGAGAAATAGTGGCAAAAAAGGGGTTATTTTTGGTTTAGTTAGTTGAATCTCCCCAGGAGCTCCTGTTCAAGCGGGCCGAAAGATTTCGGGTCTAGGGGGCCCCGCCCCTATTGGGTTTTTTTTTTTAAATTTAAGGTAAAAGGGCCCTGTTCACCGGGTTTTTTCCCCCACGGATTTTGGGGGAGCCGTATTGAGCTCAAAATCTGGCGGTAATTAAGGGGCGGGACGGGGGCGGGGCCGGAGGGGCGGGGCGGGGGGGCCGGGGCCCCGCCGTAAAAAAATGTGCATGTTTACTTTCTCCCCCCGTGGCGGATTCGCCCGGGGGGGAGGAGGGGAGGAATTCCCCTGTTCCCTATGAGAGCAGTGGATTACCGTTTTTTTTAATTTTTTTTTTTTTTTTTGGGAGGGGGTTTTGGGGCCGTAAAAGCAGGGGCCCAAACCGGCGTGGAGTACGGCGCCAATCCGTGCCCAAATAAGCCGTGTGAACGAGGCCTAAAATTTATTAGCTTATTGCTTGGTTTGTTAGCATCAAAGTTCACTCGAAACTGCAATTAAAGCAGATTACTTAGAGAACAGGTCGAGCTGACTTTATTATAGAAAAGAATTATTAAAATGAACTGTTTAGCCCCCAATGAACTGAATAGTCTTTATATCATCCTTAACAACAAGCTATAGTTATACTGCATGTCAATATAACTCCGGCAAGACCAAACTTATATAGTTTTCATTATGTTTCACTACACTGTTATTAGATTTGCTTTGTATCACTATTTTCGTTGATCATTATGTTTTTAAAAATATTAAAAAACGAAACAAATAAAAACAATAAAAATACATTTTCTTAGTTATTATCTAAAAAACATAATTAGAGAAGTTAGCATAATTGGTATAATCGCATCAGTAAAAGTCTGATCTAATACAATTTTAGCTTTTTTATGCTGCACAGTAAAAAGTTTATTCTGCCTCCCAGAGAAGATAAAATAAAAAGTGATCAAAAAGTCACATACACTTCAAATAGATACAACTAAACACAAGTTTTCGTCCTGCATAACATTCTCCACTGCACAGTTCTGCAGAAGTTCAAATATCAAGGTAGATGGCTGTGATATGGCTCTGTGAATTTTTTTCTATAAAAAAATCCATAACAAACCAAATCTGTATAAATATGGTACTGACATAAAGAATAACTATACCTTGTATTTTAGTCCACTTAATGAAATCTGTAAAGAAAGTGTAATGCAATTGTGCGTTTTTTTTTAGAAGTTCCACCCCACAAAGAATTTTTTCTCAAAAGACAAGCCCTAATATAGCTATGCTTACAGTAAAATAGAAGCTATGACTTTTGCAAAGTAGGGAGGGAAGAAACGGGTATGAAAACCGAAAATGTTTTGGGCACAATAAGGTTACTTTTCATCTAGCTTTGTTTCTAATATGTGATAAATGCTAAAAACAGGGGGCGACATGTCAGAAAAGAGGCGCCTCCATGCCAGTTTTAAGGTGCATTAAATGAGTGTATAGTGCGCCTGAATGAATGAACCTGTCAAAGATCTGGACTTTGGTATACCTTGGATAGAGTAACTGATGCGCCTAATCTAGGCACATAGCATCATGTGGGCACATAGCATATAATTTCTAGCATTTTTGATGCTCCTACTTTAGGCGCATTCAAATGTGTCGTGCCTGGCGAATAATATGTAAGGTTTTCGCATATTACAGTTCGTCGGAATTCAACAGTTTTTTTGCCACAAAATAAATTTTAAAAAATGGTGTAGCCCTAATAGGACATGTCGCCTAGGGTGTTTCGAATTTCACAGTTTTTTTATTTTTTTGAAACTTTTATTTTTTTACTTTAAGGAAACCTGTCACATTGAACATACTGATCTGTGGGCGGCATGTTGTAGAGCAGGAGGAGCTGAGCAGTTTGATGTGTAATTCTATCATTCTGTTGGAAAAGACAGTACAACTTGCATTTTAATGATTTAAATTCCAGCTTATTTTGGGATAAGGAGTCTAGTGGGTGGTCTTATCAGTGATAGCTATTTCTATACGCTCACAGATAAAAGAAAGACTGTCAATCACTGATAGCACTGCCTACTTGACTCCTTAACCCAGAATAAACTGATAATTAAAGGGGTATTCTCACTTTAACCCTTTACCAACAACTACTTCAAACATAGTGGGTGATAGCTGTACATTACAACTGACACCTGCTACTAATAGCATTAAATGGAGCAGGGTCCAATCCCTGGTGTTTAGCCATTTAAACACCACAGCGATCACGCCTACAGGATCTGAATGAATGATCATGGGGTGCTGAGTGGTTCCATAGCTGTCATGTTACTGTTTATATTACTTCCTGCTCCAAATAAACGTGTAGATGAAAAAACTAAGAAGTTCTGTCTCTTGGAAAGTGGGGAGTAAAATATTAACAAGACAAAAAAAAAAAAAAAAAATAGGTTGCAGCAGGAAGAGGTTAAACATGTAGGCAAAGGTAAATAAAGACTATTATCAAATACATTGATGTTCTGATTTTGCTTCCTTTCAAAGTTAGAACAGATCTTATCTTCTGCTTGTGTACAAAAGGTTTTCTAGGCTGCTGATCACCTCACCGAGCTCTAGCAGACCCACAGGGATATTAATGTCAGTCCCTGCTGTGTTTTGTCAGCCACACAGGAACTGGTTTATTTTTCCTACTAACAAACTTTTAATCTTTTGAGCTCTGTAGTCTTCTTCCCTGCTGTTAAAACTCCTACATCACCAATGTCCCTCTAACAGGCTCAGCTATGAATAGCAGAGCTGAAATGTCAGTTACTGGTATAGAAAGAGCCACATACTGAACAGGAAGTGGGAGCCTGAAGCTGTAGAACCTCCCACAGCCTCAACAGGAAGTGGGAGCCTGAAGCTGTAGAACCACCCACAGCCTCAACAGGAAGTGGGAGCCCGAAGCTGGATATGAAGAGCAGGCTCTGTAAAACAGTAAAGGGAGAACACCCCTTTCTGCTGAATCTTTTTCCACAAACATTAACACAATCTGCAAAGCTCACCCTACTCTATAAAATGCTTCTGTTCCTTTTAAATTTTTGTTACTAGGCAGCATGAATAATTTTACTCTGTACTACAATACTATTGACTAACTACGGCTAGAATATATGCCATAAATGTCTGACAGTGTGGGTCCTCATACTTATTTGGCTTTAGGTAAAGAGACCACTGTTTTCGAAATGGAGACTGGTCCCAGAATTAAGATCTACATCTTTTAGACACATGGAAATGAAGACTCGGACTGGCTCATAGTGGCGCAGGGAAAATCCCTGGTGGTCCCCAATAACTAAATTCTGTGCTGTGCCCCAAGAATACATTCCACTGGTGGGCCCCAGGCACCCCAGTCCAGCACTGTGGGTATGCCATAAATGTTCCAGATGGGAAAACTCCTCTATAAAGTCTTAGTCCTTTTCAGAGATTACAGCCTATGTTTGGTCAAGCCTTACATGTATTTTAACAAAGAAGATCAGAGGTGTTCATGGTAATTTATTTCAGCAAAGACAATTGGCCAAGGTGTGTTTTCCAAATTCAGACTAAAAATTAGATAACATTTGTAAAGTCTTGCATAATAACATGATATTGAATCCATACATGACTGCTCTTAATTTCCTCTTCTCCAGCAGCCAGTCAACAAAATCCCACTGGGAAAACCCCAAGATTCCTGAAAGTCAGAGCTGGAGAATCTGTGACCATGCACTGCCTCATAAAGCCTTACACAGGCCTTTTCTCAGCTTGGTGGACTTTTGGTTGTGAGGGAAAAAAACTTGATGAAAACCAACGTTACAGACAAAGAACTCAATATAGCAAAACCAAACTGGAAATAACTATTAATAACCTGACAGAAGAAGACTCGGGTGTTTACCACTGCCATGTGGACGGTGCTTCAAGAGTAGTAAGACCAGGAGCCATACTGCAAGTGATTCCAATGCCATATCCAAATACAATACCAGATCCAGATACAACAGATACAACAGATCCTGCAGGTGCAGTAGTTATAATGTGCCCTCAGCTAAAAGCTTCACTTTGTGTATGGACTATAACAAGCCAATATTCTCTCCAGGAGCCATAAGGCAGTGTATTTTCCTCTAGCAGTACAGGTAGTCCCCAACTTACACCATTCTGATTTACATCTGTCCCCTAGTTACAAACAGAAACTTATGGGGCATGCTGGCACTTGTCGTTCCATGTAACACAGCAGATAATAGCTGTGGAATGACAAGTTCCAGCATGCTACAGCAGTACATGAGGTGAAAATGAGGTGAAAACTTGTTAACAGGGGCACAGACAGCAAACAAATGTAAAAACCCTTCCCTGCACTATCCAAAATGAAAAAAAAAAACTTTTGTGCTGGAGTTACATTTAATAAATACCGTGTTTCCCCGAAAGTAAGACAGCGTCTTACATTCTTTTTACCCCCAAAAGTCCCACTATGTCTTACTTTCGGGGTATGTCTTATATTGGCAGGTATATGGCCCCATAGGCAGGTATAGGGCAGGCTGTAGGCAGGGTATAGGGCCGGCTGTAGGCAGGTATAGGGCAGGTATAGGCAGCTGTAGGCAGGTATAGGCAGCTGTAGGCAGGTATAGGGCCGGCTGTAGGCAGGTATAGGGCAGGTATAGGCAGCTGTAGGCAGGTATAGGCAGCTGTAGGCAGGTATAGGGCCGGCTGTAGGCAGGTATAAGGCAGCTGTAGGCAGGTATAGGGCAGGTATAAGGCAGGTATAGGCAGCTGTAGGCAGGTATAGGGCAGGTATAAGGCAGGTATAGGCAGCTGTAGGCAGGTATAGGCAGGCTGTAGGCAATAATATCAAAATAAAAAAACAAACAATCACTTACCTGGATCCCCGCTGCTCCGTCTCCCGCGCTCTCGGCTCTGCTCTATCTTCTTGCCGGCACAGGCGGGTGACATCATCAGGCCGCGCACGCAGTGTGATGACATACGCTGCCTGTGCCGGGAGCTCCGGACGGCCGGAGTCTGCGGCCGCCCGGAGGCCACTGCGGAGCACGGAGCGCTCGCTCTGTGCCCCGCAGTGGTATCCCTTCACCTATATGCGCTCCGGAGGAGTCGCATATAGGTGAAGGAATCGCGGACAGTGCCCGGGCCAGCGCAGCGCCCGGACACTGTGCGCTGTACTCGGCAATCAGTTATATGCGCTCCCTGAGGAGCCGCATATAGCTGAAGCGTCCCTGTCGGCGCCCGGGCCATCACAGCACCCAAGCGCAGACAAAGTACAGTTTACTACGTCTTACTTTCGGGGTACGTCTTACATTAGTCAACCTCCCTAAACTCCCCGCTACGTCTTACTATCGGGGGTGTCTTACTATCGGGGAAACACGGTATGAATGTTCTGACTTATATACAAATTAAACTTTAGAACAAACCTGCAGCTCTATCCCGTTCATAACCCGGGGACTGCCTGTAATACTTTTAAGAGTGATTACCTCCATAATCTGACATCTTGTAGAACATGTCATGACTATGTAAAATCAGGGGTACAGTAGGGAACACAATGGCAGTCACCATGAATCACATAACAGTGCCAGCCACAATAGCACACATAAAGAGTTTGTCCGGGTAAAATAAAAAAAAAATTGAATAAAAAACTGCTGGCGTCAAACAAAATCATAACGCCTCCAGTCCCTTCCTCTGCTCCTTCGTTCCAGCGCTGCCTCTCTATGGTCTTCGTTTTACCTTTGTTTCTTACAAATGGGACGTCACCGCTGCAGCAGCTGATTGGCTGCCCCAGATCACATGCTTCTACTTACTTCACTGTTTGGAGGTGAACAGTTTCAAATGGTGATGTCAGCCCATGGCTCGTGACCAATCAGTGGCTACGTATTATTCAAAACTAAAAAGGTAAACAGAAGACCAGGAAGAGCCAGAGCTGCAACGAAGGAGCAGAGGAAGGGAAGTTTTATGGTCGCACGGCGAGAAGGGGTTCATAAGTGATTTTTCCATTTACATTGGCATTTTACATGCGCTGCACAGTTCATTGTTTACTATCATCAGCCATTTCACACTGAAAAGGTGAGCGTAGTGTTATTCAATGGGATAATTGACAGAAAGTCCAGAAAAATGGCTTGTGAGCCCCCAAAACATAAATCACACAGGTCACATTATTGTGACCACAAGCTAACATCCAGGGTAACCACCATCTGCAGCCTGGACAGCAGCTAGACGGGCTCAATAAGATCCTGGTAGGTTGTCACAGGTGTTTGGAGCCAACTGTATCCCACAGCTTCTGGAGGGTCCATAGAGTCAACACCACCATCCAGGGGCTCCCTCAGATGCTGGAGGGTCCATACAGCCAACACCACCATCCAGGGGCTCCCACAGCTGCTGGAGGGTCCATAGAGCCAACACCACCATCCAGGGGCTCCCTCAGATGCTGGAGGGTCCATAGAGTAAACACCACCATCCAAGGGCTCCCTCAGATGCTGAAGGGTCCATAGAGCCAACACCACCATCCAGGGGCTCTCACAGATGCTGGAAGATCCATAGATCCAACACCACCATCCAGGGGCTCCCACACATGCTCAAAGTGTCTTCCACATGAATGAGTGGCCCAAATAATACCACAAAAACATTCCCCAGACCATGACATTGCCATCACTAGCTTGTATTCTTCCACCAATGGCCACAGGATGTTTTTTCTCTGATGTTTTTCGACTGACACATCAACATCCATTTGTTCGGAGAAGGCAATCCTTTGCTAATCAGTGGAGATCCAGTTCTGATACTGCTGAGAAAATTAAAGTTTTATTTGTTTTTGCTGACTCAACAGGGTTTACTGGGGTACAGTGACATCTGTCTGCTCCGGAGCCCCATACACAGTAGGGTTAGCAGAGGTGCAGTGATATCTGTCTGCTCCGGAGCCCCATACACAGAAAGGTTAGCAGAGGTGCAGTGACATCCGTCTGCTCCAGGACCCCATACACAGTAGGATTAGCAGAGGTGCAGTGACATCCATCTGCTTCAGGACCCCATACACAGTAGGATTAGCAGAGGTGCAGTGACATCCGTTTGCTCCAGGGCCCCATACACAGTAGGGTTAGCAGAGGTGCAGTGACATCCGTCTGCTCCCGGGCCCCGTACACAGTAGGGTTAGCAGGGGTGCAGTGACATCCGTCTGCTCCAGGCCCCATACACAGTAGGGTTAGCAGAAGTGCAGTGATATCTGTCTGCTTCGGGACTCCATATACAGTAGGGTTAGCAGAGGTGCGGTGACATCCTTCTGCTCTGGAGCCCATACAGAGTAGTTTTAGTAGAGGTGCAGTGAGATCTGTCTGCTCCGGGGCCCCATACACAGTAGGGTTAGTAGAGGTGCAGTGACATCTGTCTGCTCCAGGGCCCCATACACAGTAGGGTTATTAGAGGTGCAGTGACATCCGTTTGCTCCAGGGCTCCATACACAGTAGGGTTAGCAGAAGTGCAGTGATTTCCATCTTTTCTGGGGCCCCATATGCACTAGGGTTAGCAGAGGTGCAGTGACATCCGTCTGCTCCAAGGTCCAATGCACAGTAGGGTTAGCAAAGGTGCAGTGACATCCGTATGCTCCAAGGCCCAATGCACAGTAGGGTTAGCAGAGATACAGTGACATCCGTCTGCTCCAAGGCCCAATGCACGGTAGGGTTCACTTAACTGTGGTGTTAGACACATGTCTGGTCGCACATTGGTTCATTTTGGCAGTAAGCTGCACCAATGCAGTGTGTTGATTGCCCTTGCACGCTTTTGTAGCCAATGTTAACCTCTCATATCAATGACATCATTTGTATTCTACACTTTCAACACAGCAGTAGTGAACAGTTCAAAAACTGCAGAGTTTCAGGAATGCAGCCATCCATGGCCTAAAAGGCAATAGTCATTCCTTTATACAACTCTGATAAATCACCCCTTATACCCATGACAGCAACAAGGAATATATGTGCAGACAACCTATCACACACCTTATACACCCACCAAGCCAGCTCACCATTTGTGTCTTCCTGTATGAGCTATGTGCTGCCAATGTTGAAATTACTAAGTGGTGATAAAAATGTGACCTGACTTGGTATTTGTTGCAACAAATGTCGTAGAGATTCACATTACATCAGGGACCCAAGCATAAAAAAACACAGTCGGTTGTGGGCATACTCTGTGACACAGAACATTATGTAGAGAGTGGGAGGGTCACTATCCTGGGATGCGGACCACTTTTTAGTAAATGTATGTGTTTTAGATATGTATACAGTTCTACATTATGTTATTCTTAACTTTTTTAGATACTGATGAAGAACAACCTTGGCCTATCATCCACATTGTCGTCGTGCTGGAGACGTGTATTATAATCCTCCTATTTATAATCCTCTTTAAATACCATCTCTCAGGTACATGTCTTTGATTCAGCAGGTCCAGCACCACTGGAAATGTATATGGTTTCAGATACTGTAGACCGCAGTCTTTTTCTGCTTTTCCCCTCAAAGAAGAGCTTCATTTTCTGGCTTTCATAAAGACCTAGTTCTCCTTGCAGATCCTGATGATAATGAGTCAACAGAGCACAGATCTTTTTGTAAAATAGGTCTTCTCCTGCAGAATCTGTAGTCTAGTCTCTAGCGCCACCTATTGGTAACTTTACTGGAAGTCGATGACCAATGTTTTGCTTAGCTTGAAAACATGATTTGGGATGTTACCCATCTGTGGACAGCACTGGCTGGCTGTTTTAGGTGCCTGTGTAGTCCTCACAATGTGCTGATTTCCTGGGGTGGCTAATAACCCTAACCTTACTTACCATGGGTGGCATTAGAGAGACAGCTTTCTTCTTCCTGAAGGAGAGCTATTGTGCATAAAAAAAAATATTGGTGAATGTTATTGTTACTTTTTAGTGTCATCTAACCAAAAGAAGAACGTGAGTAAAGAAGTCAACAAAGACAAAAAGAAAAAAGTGAGTAAAAAAGTTTGTAAGGAAAAAAACAAGTTGAGTAATTAGCCAGTTGTATAAGAAAGCAGTTCTTTGGTTTACAGTATTCTTTCCTCTCTTCTTTGCTATCATTGGTAGGCTATGGAGCGGAGAACACTCTTTAGGCCCTAATTATGCATGGGGTAGAGGGAAAGGTAACCTAAGCTTTGGCCCGCTCCATTAATTGGATCCATAGCAGTCACTTTTGTTGTATATTAGGACCAAGAGTTGATAGAGATGTTATGTTCCCAATTTGTTGTACAACTGTTGGCCCATTGGTTTGTAGATCTGGCAAGTGACTGTGCTTGGGAGTGCTTGCATGTCAGAGCCTCTGAGAACCAGAAAACATGTTTTCCTTAAAATGTATGTGCATGAACGGTAATTCAGAAGCTCACCTTCATTAGCAGTTAAATCCACACCTTGGTTCCTCCTCTTAGTATAACGTCCACCTCATAGCACTGCATGGGCCACTGAAAGTACTGACCTCCGGACATAGACTTGAGCAAACATAGAAAAAACTGCGGTCCAGCAGAATCGAGGAAAATACAGACTTATTAGACTAGGTACAGAGGACAAAAAATGGAAAGCTACATTGCGTAACAGGTAGCTAACGTGTTTCAGGCACAACAAATCTCACCCTTGTTCACAGCTCCAAAACATTGACTTGGTTATTCACTTTTGTAAAGTTCACCAGTCCCTCCTGCAGTAAAACAACCCTACAGCATGATGCTGCCACCCCTGTGTTTCACAGTTGGGATGGTGTTCTTAGGCTTCCAAGCTTCTCCCTTTTTCATTCAAACATAATGATGGTCATTATGGCCAAACAGTTTAATTTTAATTTTGTCAGACACAGCTCCAAAAATGTAGGTCTTTGTTGCTGTGTGCATTTGCAGACATTAATCTGGCTGTTTATTTTGGAGTAATGGCTTCTTCCTGGCAGAGTGGCCTTTCAGCCCATGTTGATACAGTACTCATTTCACTGTGGATAGTGACACAATCTTAACAGCTTCAGCCAGCATCTTCACAAGGTCTTTTGTTTTTGTTCTTGGGTTGATATGCACTTGTTGGAACAAAGCATGTTCATCTCTGAGACACAGAACCTGGCTCCTTTCTATGCGGTATGAAGGATGAACATTCCCATTTTTTTTTGTACCTGCATGTATGCTGAGTACCGAGGTGGGCTCGTCGGAATACAGCGAAGTCACGGACGAAGAACACGACTCCAACACCAGTTCAACCACAGTTTGATTTACTGAACTTTTAGAAAAGTATGGTGAACAAGTCCCCCCCAAACACTTATGTACAAACTTGTGCCCGGGCCCCTGTGCTGCACAGTGCGCCGCCTGGATGCTCAAGAAATTTACCTACCTGTGGGGTTAGGAAAGGCCGAACACCCTTTACCGTTTAATAACAGGAACGATCGTGTGTGGTGCCGTTCACAGGCGCACTTGCGATATAGCACAGCAGCTTACAACTTAACTCAATTTACCCGTTTCCCCCCAAAATACTCATAATACAAATTCTCTCGCAGGCGAACCAGTCGCATGAATAGCAGTGCTATAGCAAGTCCTCTGCAAAGGCCCGAATCAAGAGGGCGTACTTGGGTAACCCCTTATGGCTTGGAACCAAACCTGACTAAACTAACTACAGGCCTGCACAGCACACAGTCCTGGGTTCGTTGGCGTGCATGCATATGACTGAGGTACTTTTACGATGACTGGCAGTTGCTGCTCCCTGCCGATGGAGTCGATCATCCAAAATGGTGGATACTTCTCTCTGTCTCCTGCAGGACGTCCCTTCTGTCACTGGGCTTTCCTTGCCAAGAGCATCAATCTAGACAGCCAGATTCCTCTTTCTCTCTCTATGGGGCAGCTCACAGTCCAGGAATCAGAATCAGGAAAGCTGAGTGGGATCCTCATCCAGCGTCTGTTTTCTCCTGATCTTTCTGTGGCTACTCCTGTTGCCACACAAAAAAATGGCTGTCGACTTGTTTGTCAGTTATATCTCATTTCCATACACCATAAACAGTGGCATCTTGTGACCAAACAGCAGAATGCAACAGAATACTTTATAATTAGAAATCACATATATGATTTTATTGAGTAAACACAACGCAGTGGGTCCACTATCCCACATGCATATAGTTGTTTGTAGAGATGAACAAGGCAACTTCAGGTATCTAGAAGGAGGATTCAGACTTGTGCAAGTCCACAGTTCTCTTCCTGATATCTTGGCTGATTTCTCTAGACTTTCCCATGATGTCACACTCAGGAACAGTGTGTTTCTGTTGTGAATTAAAAAACATCCACAGTTGTGTCTCTGATTAACTCAGATGTTGCCAATAAACCTATCAAAAGCTTCCAAAGACATCACATCATCATATGGACTGTCCCACATTGTTGAAAGGCAGAGTAATCCTAGTGCATGTAAACTTTTGTCTGTGCAGA
Source organism: Phyllomedusa bahiana (assembly GCA_025379985.1). Classification (NCBI taxonomy): domain Eukaryota; kingdom Metazoa; phylum Chordata; class Amphibia; order Anura; family Hylidae; genus Phyllomedusa; species Phyllomedusa bahiana. Next base: position 53,991 of record JAODAL010017842.1, on the reverse strand, counting down.
AAGTAATAAAAATGCCTTAAAAAATTCTCTCTCTCATTATTCTGGAATTTAACAAATATAAATAATTTTGGTTCCTAATTGACCTAAAACATGGAAGGTTTATTCTGAATCAATGTCAGATAGTGAGAAAAACATTCAGATGTGTCTTTTTATACAGTGTATGTAAACTTCTGGTTTCAACTCTACAGGCTTAAAGCTAATTAATATGGTGAGAATGTCCTTTTAATAAATATGCCCTTAAAGTGATACACTCACAGTTTCTTTCTTTCATGATGGGGAAATAGAATGTTCATTCACTTTTCATGCTCAGAATTGGAAGAACTACCATGTCAATTCTGCAACCAGAAAGTGTTTTGTGTCACCAAGCATGTTCCACAACTATTAAAGGGGTATTCTCATTTAATTGATTAGCCTTAAATGGGTTGTCTCACTACAAGGATTGATTTTTATGTTAAAGATCTTGCAAAAACAAGTCATATGTCCATTAACAGTGTCCTACCTATTCTGAGATATCCCCTCTTGTATGGGCTGCATCAGCTCCTCAGGTCGCTATAGCTACAGACCTGTTCGGTCTCTCCTGATAGGCTGCCAGCGCTGGTCACTATAGCTACAGACCTGGTGTCCTCAGCAGCTCATCACTGCAGGCCAGTAGAAGCCAGTAAACACTGAATTCAAAAGTAAAACTGAGAAAACAGGACTGAGGTAAGAGGAATCGATGTATAAGTGATTACAGTGCAGTTACACAGGTGACATTTCTCTGATGAGTCATTGACTTTCCCTTTTGTTCTGCATCTGGTCCAGACCTCCATGATGACATCTCATGAACACCATCCATCATCCATCCCTGCAGATTTGGCCTCTAGTAGGTAGGCCCCATGTAGGTAGGTAGATTGGCCCTGAGTAGGTAAGTAGGCAATAGTTAGGCCACAAGTATGTAGACAGGTCCCAGTTAAGTAGGTAGGCTACAGTTAGGTAGGTAGATTGGCCCTAGGTAGGCAGTTGTTAGGCCCCAGTTAGGTAGGCAGCCTCCAGCTAGTTAAGTAGGCTGTTGCTAGGCCTCAGGTAGCTAGGTAGGAAGTATGTGGACCACATGTAGGCTGTAGGTGGGCCCCAGATAGATAGGTAGATAGGGTATAGGTGGGGCCCACATGGTCCACATAGCTAGATAGGGTATAGGTTAGGCTTACATATGTAGGTAGGTATATAGGCTATAGGGGACCCATATAGGCAGGGTTTAGGTAGGCTATAGGGGGCCCATATAGGTAGGCAGGCAGGGTTTAGGTAGGCTATAGAGGCCCATATAGGTAGGCAAGCAGGGTTTAGGCAGGCTATAGGGCTTATATAGGTAGGCAGGCAGGGTTTAGGCAGGCTATAGGGGCTTATATAGGTAGGCAGGCAGGGTTTAGGTAGGTTATAGAGGCTCATATAGGTAGGGTTTAGGTAGGCTATAGGGGGCCATATGAGTAGGCAGGGTTTAGGTAAGTTACAGGGGGCCATATAGGTAGTTAGCCAGGGTTTAGGTAGGGTATAGGCAGGCATGGTTTAGGCGGGGTATATGGGCCAATATAGGAAGGCAGGCAGGGTTTAGGTAGGCTATAAGGGCCCATATAGGTAGGCAGGCATGGTTTAGGTAGGCCATAGGGGGACAGATAGTTAGGCAGGCATGGTTTAGGCAACTTTCATTAGTGCTAAAGAAAGGAAAGAAGTAACTTACTCACCTGTACCAAATGCGATGAGCGGCCGGACAGCTTCTGAGCTCGGTGTGTTCAGTGCGATGATCTGATGTCATAAAGCCACCCACGTCCGTACTGTGGGATGGTGACTGGTAGGCTTAAGGCCTACGGCTTACCTGGCAGATTAGCAGGGCCTAGCACCAGTGATGGTGGCGCTCTGCTAAGACCAGGCATTCCTACCTCTGAAAGCTCATAACAGAGGGCCCAGGCGTTCAGAGGCAGGATGTACTGGGCCCTGCAGCTCCACGGAAGTACTGGGATAGCAGAGGTACTGTCTGATTTACATTAGTTGATTTTCATTATATGTATTATTACTTTTGACAGATTGAAGTTATTTCTGTGACCATTGTTGGTTTTTTCTTTCTTTAACAAAAGGTTACCAGCAATTTCGTTCATGTGTGTATCTGTGCGATACATGAATGTGCTGGGTCCTATGAAAGAGGAATGGGGAAATTACTGTTGCCCTTGAGGTTAGGAGGTGTGATCATACCAAGCCACCATTAAGAGACCATACTGTGTTGTGCTAATGTCCTGTTATGTGAAGAAGGGGAAGTGTCAGCTGCTTCAAAAACATTTTTGCCACCTTTTTAGTCATACCGGTATTTAAACCAGAAGTGATGTTTATACTGCTAAACCAGACCCACCTTATGGGTTATAAATAGGTGAGGACTTTTCATTGTATTTTTACATTGACATTACTCCTTCTCTTATTTACAGCGTAAGGATGAGGTGGAACTTACTCAAGAGATTTGTTACGCTGAGATCCGCAAAGCCCAAAGAAATCAACGTCCGATAACAAAGTGCAAAGAAGAGACGGTCATCTATGCACCTATAAAGCTGCGGCACTGAGAAGAAACCTATTATAGCTGCTTGTTGTAGGCCAAGTGGTTGAGCTATTATGACATGTAGATTAGAAGCTCAGATATTAAACTCTTACTCTAGACTATGTGAGGCTCATTCTTTCATATCTATTATACTGTAATTTAGCTGAAAATGGGGATATCTTATGGTTAAAATAATGAAAAAATTTTTTCAAAAAGTTGCATGCTCTTCATTAGAAAATATGCTGTTCTTTATGGAGCTATATTGCACTTCAAGTGCCAGGGTAGCCAGCGCCCACAGGCTTTAGTAAGGTAATGAGTCTAGCAGTTAGCCCTAGCTTGCATACTTGTTGGGCACTCTTTTTGCAAACTAAGGACGACATGTATGAAACTTGACGCTGACACGCCAGTTCTAAATCAATAAAGAGGAGTGCAGAATACAACAGTAGGTATGAACCTGTCATATGTGGGTTCATAAATCTGGGATGGTATGACTTGCTTAGCATATCCATGGTGCATATCTCTGGCATATATATTTGGTGCACATTTTCAATGCATTCAAAAGTTCCATGTTTTGCTCATACTACGCCAAGTTTTGGCGTATGACTGTCCATACATCTATCCAACAGGGCTATGACAGTTTTTTGGCTCAAAGCCAAAAAACTGGCGCAGCCCTGTTCATACAGGTTGCCCTAAGACTCTATCCCCTGGGTAGAGAGGGGGAGCATGGCATTTGGGCTTAGTACTTAGATGCAGTTGCTCCTGCTGCCTTGTCTCCTGTACTAAATCCTAAGCATAACAGATTCTACAATAGTATCTCCATTCAAATAATGCTCATTTATCTCCCTCCTGCCATTGCTGTAAGAGATCATCTCATTCATGGGAACATAACCTGATATGGGATATGTCTGGCAGAGCAGTGTTATAAGCCCATGTCATTCCTTCCACGTAGCCTGGCCATCTCTCCTACCCTTCCTCATCTACGGTAGCATATGAGTTATCCAAACACCTATAACCAGAAAAGGCAGATGACAATGATTATGTTGTCACTCAAAACTCCTTAACCCTAGATATACAACATCAAGAAAGGAGTGTTGTGAGAAGAATAAAATATAACTTAATGAATGATAATTAAAAAATTGAAAGTAAACACCCAAAGGAAGAGCAAGAGGTGGAGGGTTAACCTAGGCTGCCCTGGGTAGGCCCTTGTGAATGCCTAGTGTCACCCTTGCCTATAACATGGTAACCACTATGATAAAAGGGGCCCTGTCAGGAGACTAAAAAATATGGGACTCTAGTAAGAGAACAAAGAGTGACGTTTATTAACTTTATTTACTATTTTGCCATAGGCAAACTTAAACTCTATCAGTTCTCAGTATATAAAGCACTAAAACTTAACTTTTATTATGTACAACACTTAACTTCTATGACACACTTTTTAAAAAAACTTGATTTCTAACCTCTAAATTTGTCTCATAAATGTATCCCTTTCTAATTGTGAAAGAATAACTCCTTTTCTATTATCAAATCTGGTGGGCCTCTATCCCCTGATGAAGCCAGTTAGCTGGTGAAACATGTTGGGGAAGTTAGGCATGACATTTTAATTTGTGATTTTCTACCTCTTTTCACTGTATTACCCACTGCAGAGGGTTTCACAAGGAAACCTTATATGCTTCATGTCCATCAGATTAGGGAAACCCTTCATATACAGTGATTTGCTAACTGCAAAACGGAATCCAAAAACATCTTACTTGGGCAGTCATCCCTAATCTGATGGACATGAAGCATATAAGGTTTCCTTGTGAAACCCTCTGCAGTGGGTAATACAGTGAAAAGAGGTAGAAAATCACAAATTAAAATGTCATGCCTAACTTCCCCAACATGTTTCACCAGCTAACTGGCTTCATCAGGGGATAGAGGTCCACCAGATTTGATAATAGAAAAGGAGTTATTCTTTCACAATTAGAAAGGGATACATTTATGAGACAAATTGAGAGGTTAGAAATCAAGTTTTTTTTTAAAAAAGTGTGTTATAGAGGTTAAAGGCCACATGTATGAACCTGTTTAGGTCTAAAAATCCCTTTTTTGCCCATAGATTACTATGGGCAAAAGAGTGAGTTTTTGACCAAAACAGTTTCATACATGTGGCCCTAAGTGTTGTACATAAAAAAGTTAAGTTTTAGTTCTGATCCCCTCTCTCATTTCCTTGTTATCAAGGGATAAGTATGGGTGTTGAAGAAAAGATAGGATTAAATAATACAGCAGGAAATCAAACTGCTGATAACAAATATCACAAAGGGCTAAATGATTTAAAAGAAGGAAGAAGAGGTTAATGTATAAATCCTGTTATGTTGGTCACAATGTTTATTAACCAACAAATACATCACACTGCATATGGAGCAGATATACATAACAATGTGATGAGGCCGACTAATGTATCCACAGTGATCACAATACCTCCATAGAAGCAGTGAGTACCAGGTACCTATAATACAAACAAAGATCTACGATACCAGATTCTTCATTACTGGTAAGAAGACCTCTCCTCCTTGGACCTCTTTCAATAAAAGGTGGCGACGAGTTTGCCATATTCGCGCGGTCACACACCAGGTCAGCACATACAACCCATACCTGGCTGCTATTAGCTGGAGGTCATGTACCAAGGAGGAGAGGTCTTCAAATTTAAGAAATGGAGGATGTGTGCAATTTTTTTTACAGTTCTAAAACAGATCGAAAACCCTGAATATTTGGTATTGTCGGAATTGTATCAACCTGCAGTACACAGGTAACACATCATGTATGCAAAGAGTGAACGCCGTTAAAACAAAATACCTTGCAGCAATCGGCGCAATTACGTTTTTTTCACATTTCACCTCACTTAGAATTTTGTTCTGGCTTCCCTGTGTGTATATATATATATATATATATATATATATATATAATATATATATATATATATTATATATATATATATATATATATATATATAAATATTGCAATGGCACCGCTATAAAGTTCTCATATGTCTATGTAGATGGAAAATTAAAAGAGTTTTGGCGCTTGAAAAAAATACACAAATAACCATATTATAATGAAAAGGGGTTAATTCAATGCATTGCAATTGTGATACAGATTGATCGGCTGTTTTCTGGGGAAAGTGCTTAACTTCTCAACAGTGCCCCCACAGGTGATATAAAGCATTACACAGTTCATATTGAAGTCAGAGTACTGTATGTGTAATGTATGGGCTTGGAAGGACCTCCAGAGCAAGAGGTGCACTTCATAGATGCTCTGGGGTTAAAGCAGTAATGGGGCTGTGGCAATTTTTTGGCCTGTAGTTGCCTCTGTCCCACATATGTGTAAAAGGTCTTTCCACAAAAACTGCCACACATCCGACATGCTCAGCGGTTTTGTCTGCACCGATTCTAAGGGGGCGTCCTGTCACATTCATAATATTAGACACATATATGAAAGTTGCTCCACAGAATGTGGCGCAGAACTGTTTTACTAATCCATGCCAATTTTAAAGTGGCGAAGCTGAGACTAAATTTTGAGACACTTTTTTTGGAGCAAGATTTCATCGCACACCGGGACATATTTATAAAGAACTGTGAGACACTTTCATACATAATGACAAATGCTGCACTAATCTACTGAGAAGTACAACTGTCTAATCTGCTCCACTTTTCATACATGTCCTACTTTATCTCTAGACAATAGAAGAACACTATAAAGACAGGACCTCATCTATTAACTATTAACATATATTAAGATTTCCTTAATAGGATATTAAACACATGTTCTGCAGTGATATAAATTAAAATCTTTATGATACAGCATTTGAATATCCAAAACGCCTAATAATCCAGATCCTGATCCCAGTACACAGTGATATTGTAATACATCACTGTGGACTTTCACAAGAAGAGCAGCAAAGTGAACTGATAAAAATACAGCATTACAGATGAAGATTTATAATTTCCTTTATTCATTTTCAAGGCTGTTGGCCTTAAATACTTTTCTATGAAGATCCAATATACCTGAATATCAACTAATCTATCAGCCATTAGTTAGCATTGATGGTCAGGAATTTTTAGTGAACATAAAGTGGTGCATAAAAGTTGGGGAACCCCTCAGATCTGAGAATGGTTCCTTGGGAAATTTGCCAAATCTATTAGGGTGCTTTCACACTCAGCTACGTTTTTACCACGTTTTTGGATGCATTTTTTGTGCAGAAAGGCACTGCAGTTAATGTTCTACATTTCTGCACAAAAAAACGCATCCAAAAAGCACATAAAAAAGCACTGTGTAAAAGCACCCTTAGAGTTCCCCCAGTGATCTGTTTCTCATATCACTTGCTGAGTTAGATTTCACATAATTAGTGGCCAAGGATGATTTTTTTATGTTGGGTATAACATACAATCTGTTTGAATTAATGCATTGATGCCTCATGCCAAAATGTATAACACTTTTTAATACCGGTGCTACAGATTTGGAGGTGAGTGCTTCTATTTTGGAGTGAATTTTTTTCTAACAAAAAAGCAATTTTGTTTAGGTTCTTATAAGCACAATTATTCCAGTAAACTGAATATTTCTAATATCAAGTTGTAGTGTTTGGGCTGATTTCACGATCTGTTACTTCTGCATTATACACAGAGATGATTATCCAGACACATTAACCACATTCTCTAACCAGCAGACATTTAAGGGGAGGGATATGTGTAAGTAATGTGAAGCAGTAGAGATGAGCCGTGTTATAATCATCATACGTCTATGCTGACAAGATGGAACTTTCTCCAAAACTCTCCATATTGTCTCTTCTGAGCCTCGTCCTACTCTCCGGTAAGAACATGAATATCATGGTGTCCTCCATTTGATTCGTAATTATGAAAGAACTTATTGAATCAGACATTTGTTTAAAACAGTAAGATGAAAAAAAAACATAAGATATTTTATACTACTACATGGATAACAGTTCGTGCAATATGTGACCACACATTAGAGAGTATATGCCTTTTTATGGGAAGGTATTTATTTCTTAAAAAATCATGATATAATAATGCCTCTCTCTCTATGTCTGAACTGCTGCGGGATCTTCAAGTTGGTGGATGGACATAAGTCTCCTCCAAACGATCAGTTTCATTACAGGAGTAAATAATAACAAAAAATACTCATTGATACACACAAACATGTATATGTATGTATCAATATCCAATAAAGATAGTTACAGTGCCTTGCGAAAGTATTCGGCCCCCTTGAACTTTTCAACCTTTTGCCACATTTCAGGCTTCAAACATAAAGATATAAAATTTTTATTTTTTTGTGAAGAATCAACAACAAGTGGGACAAATTGTGAAGTGGAACGAAATTTATTGGATATTTTAAACTCTGGTAAAAAAACAAAACAAACTGATTTACATGTTAAAGAAACAGATAAAAATACTTTGCTTCATTTCACGAGTTTTCATCCCCGATCCATGGTTAAATCTCTTCCATATAGTCAAATGTTAAGAGCTAGACGGATTGTTGAGGATGAACAACGGTTTGATAATACATTGCACACTATGAAAAAAAACTTTAGACAAAGTGTCTATCCTAGTAAGTTACTTGAACAACAGGCTAACCGGTTGCGATCTGTACCACGGGCTCAGGCTCTTCAATATTGACAAAATGGTAATGTTACTAAACGTGTGGTTTTTGTAACCACTTTTAATGGAAAAAGTTTACAAATTAATAAGATCATTAGAAAGTATTGGCCAATCCTTAAAAATAGTTTTTCTCAAATCCAGGATTTTCAGATTGTCCCTCTGTCATCTTATCGGAGACCTCCGAACCTTCGTGATAAATTGGTTAAATCTATGGTCCCAGTTAAATCTAATATACAACGTACGATTACAGGTAACTCCAGCTTAGGTAGTTTTCCATGGCTTGGCTGTATTAATTGTTCTTTCATGAATAAGGGATCTTCTTTTGTACATCCGACAAGTTTGGTTGAGTATAAGATAAAAATTTTTTTAACCTGTGGCTCTGATTGGGTTATTTATGTATTGTGGTGTCCGTGTCAACTATTATATGTAGGTGAAACCAAATGTGATATGCATACTCGATTAAACAATCATAGACACACAATAAGGAAACGACGACAGGATCTTCCAGTCTCAAAACATTTTTATGATTTGGGACACTCTGAACGTGATCTGAAATTTATGATTTTGGATCATGTTCCAATGCCAAAGAAAGGTTGTGATCGCCTTACATTATTAAAAAAAAGCATGAGCTTGAATGGATTTTTAGGTTAAACACTCTTAAACCTGCTGGTTTAAATGTAGAATTTAATATCACTCATAATATGCGACAATTTATGTGATTTTGGTCATTTGTTTTTTGTGTAGGCTTTGTGATTATATTTGTATTTATTAATTTTTTCTTTTTATCTTTTTTCTGTTAGTTTTTTTGCAATGAGCCGGTGGAAGAGATTATCTTACTCACTGATGCTGAACCACATATTTATCTTTTGATGGTTATTTATTATGTATTGTCATGCCCATCTTTACTAAATAATTTTCATTTTTTGAGATTATAATTTTATTAATGAACTATGTTTTTTTATATGTATAATGTGTTGGAGTACACTATTGGCTTACCATGGAGGGATTTCTACTCTGAGCGACTTGGTTCATTTATTTCGGTCCAGTTGCTCTGTGAGTGTTTTGGTGTTGCTATGCCTCTCTCTTAATGTAGTTGCGGTGTGGCTTTCACCCCCTCCTACTATTGGTCTTGCTTACTCCATGTTAAAATATCTATAGATTCTGCTTTCTGTGATAGTTACTAAGGACGCGTTGTTCTCTGCCCGTACGAAGTTCCCGGACATGCGCCGTTGATTCTTTTGACGCTGCGCTCTGTCCGGGCATTGGGCACATTTATACGCATCTCTTCATTAGTTTAGATTTGCTGGGCATGTGCAGTTCATGGATAAGGACGCCGAGAGTTGCGATCTTTTGGAGCGGCAGCATGTGAGTTTGATTTTATCTCCGCCTACTCATTATGGAATTTTTAATAATACTGTATGTTCTACATGAGTTTATTTATGTTTGAGTATGGTATATACTTTGGGTTACTATGAGGATACATATTTTTTATATGTTTTCACATGTCACCACTTTTGATTTTTGTAAATTATATTTATATATTAATTATGATTAATTATGTGATGATGTCATCTTTTGTATAAATAGTTCACCTTTTCACTTGTAAATTATGCTTGACAAAGGCTCCATGAGGGGGCAGAAACATCACCTTTTTTCTGGCATGGAGGAATAAATTACTCTTGCACCTTGAATTCTTCCTGGAGTGCCATGGACTCTTTGTTTTATATTGGTAGAAGTTTATTCCAACTGCTTCTGCTGGCACCCGTTTTTCTTTTCCTATGTGTTCTGCTTCTTTTCTCCATATATATATATTATATATATAAACATATATATTATATATATAATATAAACATATATATATATACACACAAAAAATATAAAGAATAAATCCATGGTGTGGTGTTATTTTTGGAACTATGTATTATTCATATATATTATATATATATATGTATATATATATAATATATATATATATATAATATATATTAATATATGTATATATGTTTATATATATATATATATATAATATATATATATATATATATATATATATTTTATATTATATATATATACATATTTTGCGGATGGATGCATAGTTCTACAAATAAAACCATTCTGTGGATTTACTCCAAATTGGATATTTATATTTGTCTAATGCCAGAATAATGACAGAGATAATTTTTAAGGCATTTTTATTACTTTCTGCAGAGTCAAAAGTTTACATACATCTCATTAGTATTTAGTAGCATTGCCCTTAAGCTGTATGACTTGGGTTAATCATTTTGGATCCTTCCACAAGCTTCTCTCAATAGTTGGTAAGAATTTTGGTCCATTCCTCCTGACAGAACTGGTGTCACTGAACTATGTTTGTAGGTTGCCTTGCTCGCACCTGCTTTTTCAGATTTGCCCATAAATTTTCAAAAGGATTGAGATCAGGGCTCTGTGATGGCCACTCCAAAACATTGACTTGGTTATCCTTAAGCCACTTTGCAACCAGTTTGGCAGTAGCTTTGGGTCATTGTCCCTCTGGAAGACCCATTTCCGACCAAGCTTTAACTTCTTGGCTGATGTCTTGAGATGTTGCTTCATTATTTCCACATAATCTTCTTTACTCATGGTTAGAGATGAGCTATTGCTATAAAAAAAATCGAGATCGAGTCGATTCTCGATTTTGAAGAAAATCTATTTGATTATCGATCCGATCTCGATCCAATCGTCAATTCCCATTAAAGTCTATGGGAGAAGATGACCAGGTTAATTTTTATACCGAAGTAGGCGAGGAGAAGCTAGAATTACCATCACAACAGTAAACTGGATATGTGGTACAACTTAGTGAATACAATTTTGCTCTAAGAGTCACAGAAAAAAATTCCCAGCCTAACATAATTCATTCATTTGCAATGGCTAACTGAAAAGATGAGGACAGCGTAGCTATAGCAGGTACATAAGAAGACACATAAGAAGACACCTGTATTGGAAATAGCACATGGTAACTGGCAGGAGCCCCCTAACACTTTTTTCACCAGGGCCCAAGAACATGTCATATATGTGGTGGCAGCGAGAACATCCCAATGGGGAACATGGAGGTTCAGCTGACAGGGCCGTAGTTATAGGGGGTGCAGCCAGGGCTGCCGTCAGTCATCTATCAACCGTTTCAGGGCCCCATGCAGCTAAGTGAAATGGGGTCCCCACCCATTACTAGTTCCTATTTTTAACATATCACTGGACCCCTTTTTGATTATGGCCCCTGACAGGAGTACTGCCCTATTGGCACTCCTGGCACCCCTTTTACAGTAGCCTGACCCCAAAACCAGCAAAAATGACTGTATGGACACTAGAATAAAATTTTCATGAAGAAATGAGTATTTGGAATAAGTTTTTTTTCAATAGGACATTTACTAAAGGTGTCTTTTACAGTGGTCTGACCCCAAAAATAAACCCAAAATCTAACTAGCTGCTACCGCCAGGGGTGCCAATAGGGCAGTACTCCTGTCAGGGCCTCTAATCAAAAAGGGGCCCACAAAAATGTAAAAAAACAAGAATTATTAGTGGGTGGGTGCCCCATTTGATTTGGCAGTATGGGGCCAAGAAACGATTAATAAATTACTTATGGCAGACTGACTGATGAATGATGTTGATAGATGACTGATGGAATGTGTATTTCACATTGTGAAGAAGACGTACTACAGTTTACTAGTCAGTGACAACAAAATTGTCAGAGATCCACGCTTGATTCATTTTGATAAATGTCAAACATTGTCAAGGGAAAGACGGATATGTTTGTCAGTTATCACCCCGCCAGCTGTGCTGAAGGTGCATTCCGAGTTAAAGCTGGCAGCTGGGCAGGAAAAAACTCCTATGGTGTGCTGAGCAAGCTCAGGCCATTCATACAGTTTGGACACCCAGAAGTCGATTGGGTCCAGACCAAGTCCAAAAACATCGGGGTTGAGCCGCAGGTAGTCATGGACCATGGTCTTAAGGCGGTCTCTGTGTGTCCAAATGCTGTCCTGCCTTTCAGGCGTAGGTGACATGGTAAAAAACGATTGCCACATGTCACCCAGGAGGTTTCTGCCACAATGCCTGCTGCTGCTGCTGCGGCTACTTGCCACTCAGTCTTAAGTCGGTCAATGAGCACTGTCTCAAATTCCTGCATTCTACTGTCAATTTGTGTGGGTGGACGGAAATGGCTTACTTTTGATTTGTTACATGGATCAAGGAGGGTGGCCATCCAGTTACTGCTGTTCATTTTGATTACCTTGATGTGTGGATCATGTTGCAGGTAATGTAGCATCCAGCACTCATGTGTGAGACGCTGCCGGGATTTTCCAAGCCTCAGAGTCAAGGGACATTAAACAGATCTTTCTCCTCTTCCTCCTCCTCCTGAAATCTATGCCAACCTCTTACCACTGAAGGGAAATCATTACCATCGATGTCCACCCCTGCCTCATCATCCTCCTCCACTTCCTCATCCTGAGCGTCACCAGAGCCCGGGCTAGCCACTTGCGCTCTATGAGCTGAAGTGCCGTTCTGCACCAGCCCTGGACCTCAAACTACCACCTAAAGAAGACCTATAAATTTGGGAAACAGTCGGGCCTTCTACATCCTGTGGTGAGTAAGGCGATGTGTCCGCATCTGTGTTCGTCACCTCCTCCATCACTGCTGGGACCTGCTACCGCAGAGTGTCTAACACTTGTTCCAGTAAAAATATGAACGCGATGGTCATGCTGACAATGTCATCGTCCTGACTGACCATTTTGTTGGCACCTTCAAAACTGTCAAGGATGGTGCAGAGAGCCTTCACCTGCCTCCACTCTCTATGGCTCAATACTGCATAATGGCATTACGCTGCTGCCACAATCGCTGGAGCATGTGGAGGGTGGAATTCCAGCGTGTTGCCACATCAACAATGAGATGGTTGATAGGGAGGCCCAGATGACGTTGCAACACTGCCAGTCATGCCGAAGCAGGATGCGGACGCCGGTAGTGTGAGCTAAAACCTCAAGGCTTCCTCAGCCGATAGTCAAGACCCGTGCAGCACTTGAGAAATTTCTGCACAACCAGGTTCATGACGTGTGCCTGGCAAGGGATGTGCGTAAGTCTACCAATCCTAAGGACAGCAAAGAGATTTTTCCTGTTGTCGCACACAACCTTGCCTGGTGCCAGGTTCTTAGCACCCAGCCACTGGCCTGTCTGAGTGCGCAGAGCCATCCACAGCTCTTGAACTGTGTGTTGACAGTCTCCAAGACACATTAATTTGAGAATGGCCTGGTTTCTCTTGGCACGTGGTGCTACCTATCAAGATTGGGGATCTGCATTCTGCACCATCCCAGCAGTATGGAAGAGTGTACGCCGAGCCCAAGACCGATCATCCGCAGAGGCACTGTCATCCACCCAACTCACCCAGTGAGAAATCAATGAGATGTAATGTCCTTGACCGTGCTTACTAGTCCAGGTGTCTGTAGTGAGATGGACTTTGGTGGACAGAAATACAGCCAACGCACTGGAGATCTTTTCTGCCACATGACTGAATAGGGCAGGGACGGCTTTTCTGGCAAAGAAATGTCTGCTTGGCATCTGATATTGGGGGCAAGCCAGAGCCATGACGTGGCGGAACCCATCTGTGTCCACCAGGCAGAAAGGCAACATTTCCAAGGCCAAAAACCTGGCAATGCTGACATTCAGGCTTTTAGCTTTAGGATGGTTGGGGTGAAAGTATTTCTATGCTCCCACACCTGTAACACAGAAGGCTGGCTGCCAGACTGGCCACTTTATGCTGTGCAGGTCAAACTGGTACAAGGAGAAGGGATAGGCTGTTTCTGTGGTGGTGGGAATTGGCCGCCAGTTTCTGGGACTGGGGATGGTGCTTACACATGCTGCTCCAGCATTTCGGCAGCAGAAGACCGCTTGGTCTTGGAAATGGCGGAAGAGGAGGCAGAGGATATCCCAGTAGTTAAAAGCCCAGGAACTGAGTGGCCTTTTTTTCTCCAAGTGATTTCTCCACATCGATTCATGCTTTACATGCATGTGCCTGTTCATTTGTGGTGCTTCAACTCTTTAGATTCTTTCCTATACTGACGCGTTGATGGCAAATCCAGCATATGGCGTCGACGAATCTGAGGCTTCATCGAAAAAGGCCCAGGCTTCACAGGTCCTGGACCTCTTCGACGGTGAAAACCTAGTAGCGGTGTACCCACCGTGAAGCCGCAAGGTCATTATCATCATCATCATCACAGGTAACTTTCTCTTCCTGACAGTCTACATCCTGAAGCTGCGGGCTAGAAGCCACAGGCACTGCGAGGCATTGCTGACAGTTCAGGATTTCTGCCGACGGACCAGCTTCCTTTCCTCCTCTGAGGGCATCAGAGATTGGGCGTCAGAGCAGACAAAATCATCCTCTTGGACTCATGATCTTTTGAAATAGCTTCTGACTCCAACCGCATTGTGTCATCAAAGAGCTCTTCAGAATATGGATTATCTAGTGCGGTCTGTTTATTGGGTGACATTTGGCCCTTGTTTGTTTCAGTTTGGACTAATCATGATGAAGACAATGACAATATTTGTGGCTGTGACTGAGAGGAAGAGGAGTTAAAACCTCTCCATGCAGGGTCTGTTAACCACTGAAGAATAGATTGGTGCCGCTCTTCAGAGACGCACAGGGAACCGACCAAGTGATGACAGGCCTGACCCCCTGTCCCTCTGAGGCTTCCCGTCCCTCCTTGCACATACTCGACCCCCCCCATCACCCACTCCCTTAAGACCCCCCCTTGACTCCTCTTCCTTCTTGTCACCCACTTGCCTCCCTCCCTCCCCCTCCCTTCCCACATGCTGGATGAGCTATCTAGCATCCTGGAAAGCTGAGTAGCACCCGCCTCCACAGCAGGCACCCAGCTTTCCTGGACCCCTGCTGTCAACCATGTCCCCCAGCTTTCCCAGATGTAGAATAACCTATCCGGCATGTGAGAAAGCTGGATGGCATCCCTCCACAACAGGGGTCCAGGAAAGCTTGCTGTAGGGGGTGGGTGCCAGTAAGCTTTCCTGGGCACCTGCTGCAGGGGATGTCATCCATTTTTCCTGGTTACTTAATAGGCTATTCAGCATCCCAGAAAGCTTTGTGATTCCCCTTTTGTAGGGTTATTTTTTTTACAGGTTTCCATTTTGGACTACATCAGATTCGGTGGACTATGTCAGACAGCGTTGTGTCGATTTCTTTAATAAAATGGTTAATGAGGACTGGTGTCAGGGAGTGTTTATTTTAATAAAGTATTTTTTTCCTTTTCTGTGTGTTTTTTTTTTTACATTTTATTCTAGTAATAGTAATGGCAGTATCTGGAAGATGCCTCTCCATTACTATTGCCTGGGCTTGGTTTCAACCAGTAGCGTTTTTTGTCACTACAAGGCTGACACTAAACCCATGTCACCATTACCTCAGTACCCAATCCACGAGGGGTACTGGGAAGAGCCGGTAACTGTCAGAAGTGGACCCTCTACTGTGAGTATCAATGGATCTTCCCATTCTGATAGTATCAGGCTGCAGCTGTCGATTTTACCTTGGCTTGTAATGGAAAAATTGTTATGGAAAATTGGGGAGACCCCATATAATTTTTTTTTCAGAAAATGTATTTGTTTAATGAGAATCTAAACATGGGCATCCACTGTAATGATTACAGGAGTTGCCCATTTTAGGATTCTCAATAAATAAATGATTTAAAAAAAAAAAATAACGTGGATTCCCTCCCAGTTTCCATAACCAGCCAAGGTAAAACCACTAGCTAAAGCCTGATATCAGAATGGGAAGGTCCATCAATACTGGTCCCTTTCCATTCTAAGAGTACCAGCCCACAGCCACCCCAGAAGTGGAAAATTACATTGCAGGGTTCACTTACGATGGTTACCGGTTTTCCCAGTACTCCTGGTACGCTGGGTACTGGGTTTATAGTGACAGAGGGTTAGTGTCAGCCTTGGTGTGCTGACACCTAGCCTGAGTGTTAGTAATGGAGGCTTCTGGCAGACATCTCCATTACTATCACTCGAAATAAATAAAAAATAAAAAAAAAAAAAAAAACAACACAAAAACAAAATAAAAAAACTATTTAAATAAACACTTCCTGGCACCAGCCCTCACTAACCATTTTAGTTTAGAAATAGATGTAACACTGGTCTGAGGTAGTCTAATAAATTCAATAGTATTAAACTCCATCTCCTGCAGCCCTGAATGTCAAGGCTGTGGCTGAGGGAATGGAGAACAGGCCACAGTCACACCACAATCTCCAGGGGGTTGGTGTTCGGTTTCCCTACAGGAGATTGTGTATGACACAGCTGTTGCCTTTACCTTCTCTCTTACATCTGTGACCTAGGACAAACACAAAATACAGCCCTCACCTAACACTCTATAATTGCCTGACAACTGCAGATCGCCCCATACTCCCCCTACTGCACCTATTACCCCTTGGGGAGTTTGTACAGAGATGGGAATTGGTAAGGAGGTGCTGGAAAAGTGCAGAGTCTAAGATATTTGTGTGGTTAATTATGCAGGGACAAGGCATGGCCAGTAGAAGTTGTCCTGGTGATCTGAAAGAAATGGAAAAAGGGAATGACTTTCATCAGAGAAGATGTCACTGTGGGTCAGTAAATTTTTTTGTACTGCAATCACTTATATTTCTACAGAGCCTGTGTACAACTGGCATCTACCCCCATATGGTTACAGTATGGAGATAATATACAGTCTGCAGAGCCTGTGTACACTAGAATCTACCACTATATTCTCACTGTATTGCAGTAATATACTGTATAATCTGCACAGCCTGTGTACAACTGGTATCTTCCCCCATATGATCACTATATGGAGGTAATATACAGTCTATAGAGCCTGTGTACACTGGGATCTACCCCCATATGGTCACTGTATGTCAGGAATATTGGTAGTAGTGTAATGGTTTATATTCAGAATTAGTATGGCTGCATTATTTAGTCACTATGTGGTGGTGTTATGTGGTCATGGTGTTGTTGTATTATTCAATTAATATGTAATGGTGATATGTGGTCATGGTGTTGAGGTGTTATTCGGTCACTATGTGGTGGTGATATGTGGTCATGGTGTGACAATATTATTCAGTCACTATGTGGTGGTGATATGTAGTCATGGTGTGGTGGTATTGTTCATTCACTATGTAGTTGTGATATGTGTCAGTATTATTCAGTCACTATGTGGTAATGATATTTGGTCATGATGTGGCAGTAATATTCAGTCACTATGTGGTAATGATTAGCGATGAGCGATTATGTTGACTATTGTCATTGGGTCGATAGTCGATATCGGCAATTATCAAGACGATTTCCGATAGTCGATAATAGATTATCGCCGATGACCATTAAAGTCTATGGGAGAGCAACAACACCTTCATTCTTACACCCAAACAGGGCTGGAGAAGCTGGAATTAACATCCACAACAGTCAAATGGATACATGCTACATCTTAGGCAACACACTTAGGTTATAAAAGTCACAGAAAAAAAGTCACAGACCATTCACTATCCCTGTCTTGTACCACAGCCTGACCCTTAAACCTGCATCACCCACAAATTAAAAAGTGCCAGAAGGCAGTATGATTTGAACCCTCATTTTACTTGAACTGGACATTGAATATCCCTGTCCTGGAACGCAGCATGAGCCCCAAACCTGCATGACCCCAGATTAAAAAGTGCCGGAAAAAGGAGTCTTTCAACCACCATTTTAGTTGAACTGGACATTAACTATATCTGTCCTGTACCGCAGAATGACCATTAAACCTGTCTGACCCCCAGATTAAAAAGTGCCGGAAATAGGAGTCTTTGAACCACCATTTTAGTTTCACTGGACATTGACTATACCTGTCCTGGGCCACAGCATGAGCCCCAAACCTGCATGACCCCAGATTAAAAAGTGCCGGAAAAAGGAGTCTTTGAACCACCATTTTAGTTTCAACGGACATTGAATATACCTGTCCTGGGCCACAGCATGAGCCCCAAACCTGCATGACCCCAGATTAAAAAGTGCCGGAAAAAGGAGTCTTTGAACCACCATTTTATTTTCAACGGACATTAAATATACCTGTCCTGGGCCACAGCATGAGCCCCAAACCTGCATGACCCACAGATTTAAAAAGTGCCGCAAAAAGGAGTCTTTGAACCACCATTTTAGTTGAACTGGACATTGACTATATCTGTCCTGTACCGCAGAATGACCATTAAACCTGTCTGACCCACAGATTAAAAAGTGCCGGAAAAAGGAGTCTTTCAACCACCATTTTAGTTGAACTGGACATTGACTAGACCTGTCCTGTACCGCAGTATGACCATTCAACCTGTCTGACCAACAGATTAAAAAGTGCAAGAAAAAGTAGTCTTTGAACCACCATTGTAGTTGAATTGGACATTAACTATATCTGTCCTGTACCGCAGAATGACCATTAAACCTGTCTAACCCCCAGATTAAAAAGTGCCAGAAATAGGAGTCTTTGAACCACCATTTTAGTTTCAACGGACATTGACTATACCTGTCCTGGGCCACAGCATGAGCCCCAAACCTGCATGACCCCAGATTTAAAAAGTGCCACAAAAAGGAGTCTTTGAACCACCATTTTAGTTGAACTGGACATTGACTATATCTGTCCTGTACCGCAGAATGACCATTAAACCTGTCTGACCCCCAGATTAAAAAGTGCCGGAAAAAGGAGTCTTTCAACCACCATTTTAGTTTCACTGGACATTGACTATACCTGTCCTGGGCCACAGCATTAACCCCAAACCTGTTTGATCCACAGATCACAAAGTGGCACTATGATATTTTGTACAGTGACTCTCATTTAGAATATTTTTTGGTAACTGACATTTGTTTACAGAATTTATTTAGTTAAGTTTTATTTATAGTTTTACATTATTATCATTTTGCTTTTTTTTCCAAGTGTGATAACATACAACATACAGCCCTCCCTACAGTTTTTAAAGGTATTTTTTAAACGTGTAGATGTGTTAATTCGTCCGCACACCCCATAAGTAATACAAATGTCCTAATCATCCCCAAAACACTTCTTAGTTGAGAAAACATTTGCCCTCCTGGCTTCTGAGACTGATTCAGCCAATCAGTTCAATGGTTTCATTTTTCCTCCAAATCCTTCTTCATTGATTAGGGACAGACTCCCCTGGAGATCAAATGATGCGACCCCATAGTGACTCCAGCCCCAGAAAATTTTAAGCCTCAAATTGTGCAATTTGTGTCCAGCCCTGGACCCCTTTTTGACACTACTTAACCTCACAGAAATCTCTTAAAAAATCAGATTTTGAAAAAGGTGAAGTTTGAAGCTCTCCTGATTGCCCCTAACGGTGAGAGCCAGTGCTGCCGTCAGCCATCTGTTAACACAGAGGTCCAGCTGCCAGACTTACAGTGGGTGCGGTGAGAGACCAGGCTAGCGTCTGTCATCTATTAACACGCAGGTTCAGCAGCCCGGGTCGGAGTTACAGTGGGTGCGGTCAGGGCTGCCAATAGAAATTTTGGGGCCCCATACAGCCAAAGTGCCTGGGCCCCCTTTCCATGCCCCGCCCCAAACACACCCATTTCCAGGCATCACCCATTCACTGTCATAGCCCCGCCCCCTTCACGCCCTCATTATTTCCTAGTCTTTTGACGCTATTTAGATGCGTCTCGGGGAACCGACAGGACGGACCCAGAGACGCATCTATCAATTACCAGTGACTTTATCACTGCGGGCTATGAGAGATCACCGCTGCTTGTCTGCCTCGCGCCTATCGGGTCCGTCTTTCAAAGAAATGACATGCAATTCTTGGAGCACATCCGCAAGACGGACCCGACAGGCGCAGGGCAAACACGCAGCGGTGATCTCTCATGTGAACGCAGTGGCGTCTTCCTCATTTCCGGCAGTGATAAACTCACTGCTAATTGTTTAGATCCGTCTCTGAGTCCGTCCTGTCCATCCCAGAGACGGATCTAAAAAGCGTATGATCATACAGAGGCAAGACGCCGTGTGAACATACCTTAATACCTATTTATTTTACACTTTTTAAACTTTTTTTTTTCTTTTACATTCACTTTGAGTCCCCCTAGGGTGCCTCACCACTAGGGAGCTCAATCACTATTACAGCCTAATGCATTGTGTATACAATGCATTAGGGTGTACAAAAATGGCGGTGTGTGGGTGTGAGAGGGCCCCCCCTCTCCCACCCAACAGCAGCAGCAGTGGGAGAGGGGGGCCCCCGCTGCTGCTGCTGGGTGGGAGAGGGGGCCCCCGCTACTGCTGCTGGGTGGGCAAAACGGGCCCCGCTGCTGCTGGGTGGGAGTGTGGGCCCCCGCTGCTGCTCCTCAGTGGGAGAGGGGGGCCCCAGCTGCTGGGTGGGCGAGGTCGGGCCCCCACTGCTGCTCTGCTCTTTAGGAGAGGGGGGACTATGTTATAGTGCTGCAGGGGGGGGGCCCGCGCTCCCAGCCCCAGGCTTTTGCCTCTCACACTCTAAAATGAAATTACATAAATGCCTGTGGCGCGCCCTAAAAACCGGGAGCGGGCCCTCCTCCCCTGTCCGGACGCCGCTGTGTCGGGCCCGCGGGGTTGGGGGAACAAGTTGAATTTGTGGGGCCTCCCCCCCAAAGGGGCGGGGGGCCTCACGGATTCGGGTTTCACGCCAGAGGAGGAAGTGCCCGGCCCCGGGTACAGCGGCGCGGCCCCGGGCATGTTGTAATTTCCTTTTTTAAATTTGTGAGGGGGAAAGCGCTGTGTGGCTGGCGCGCGGGCCCCCTTCCTGCAGCCCAAAAACCCCGTCGGGGTCGGCCGCTGCGGGGGCCCCTAAAAGAGAGCGCGGCGCTCGGCTGCGCGTTCTCTTCATGTGTTGAAAAAAAGGGGCCTGCTTGAACGGGGCCCTTATTTCTCCAGGCCCATACGGGAGTACGGGTTTTGTACCCCCTTATGGGGGCTGGGTGCGGTGGGGGAGCCGGGGCAGCGTTTTCATCTATTAACACGCGGGGTTTACCCAGCCAGGGCCGGAGTTACAGTGGGGGGGTGAGGCCCAGGCTGGCGTTGGGCATCTATTAAAAGGGTAAAAAAATCCCCCTTTTGACCCCGCCCCGAAACAGTGGGTGCTGATGCGGGGTGGGAAGGGAAGTGTGAGGTAAGACCCCAGCCTTCCTCTTTAACACAGTCAAGCCTGGGAGCGTTTGCCCCCCCCTTTAGGAGTGGGGCCAATTGAGTTCACTTGGAAATATGGGGGTTAACGCCCCTTTTTCCCCGGGTCCCATTTTTTTTGGGCCCATTTTTTTTTCCCTTTTTACTCCGGGCTGGGGGAAAATTTGTCTCTGTACTTTGTTCTTGTCTGTGCTCCATACCCCATGTCCTCTGAAAAAACCTACACCTGGTCAATTTTTTTCTGTACCCCCCTTGTACAATTCAGAGGATTTTTTTTCCCAGCCATTTTGTACATGCAAGTTTTTTGAAATTTAATTCTAGAAAACACTTTTTTAAAAATAGGTTTGGGAATCCCCCCATGTCTTTGTTTCTTTTTTTTTATTGTTTTAAAAATGGGTTGTTTCTACAGGATTGATGCTATGTTAAAGATCTTGCAAAAAAAGTCATTTTGCAATATGGGGTCCATTAAAGTGCCCTTACCTATTCCTGTTTTGCCGGGCACCATCACCCTTGAGCCACCCCTTGAAAATTTGTGAAGAACAAATGGGGTTTTTAGAAAAAACTTTTTTAAAATGGGGCCCTTTTTTTATAAGCTGCATGTCACAGAAAAATTTCCCCCCCAAAAAATTCAAACAGGGCCCTTTGACCCAATTTTGGGTCAATTGGGGAAGAAAAAATTTTTCTGTTAGATAAAAAAACATTTTTTTATAATAGGCCTGTAGAAATTGCTGCTTTTTAAAAGCGATGCCCCAAAAAAAATTATAAAAATGACTTTTCACCCACGTTAAAAATTTGGGTGAGGGAAAAATGCCACTTAGAAGCCATTTCTGTTAAAAAGGGGCCCATGATTATTGCTGTATCTCACAGTAAAATGCCCCCCAAAAAATTAAAAATTGACTTCTCAGCCATATTAAAAATTGGTGAGGGAAAAAAAGGGCCACTTAGAACCCACATTTCTTTTCCCAAAGGACCAAAATTTATAGCTTTTATCTCAAAAGCAACTGCCCCCCAAAAAATTAAAAAATATAAATTTCAGCCACTATTAAAAATTGTGAGGGGAAATGCCACTTGAAGTCACATTTTTTTTCCAAAAGGGGACCTTTGATTATTGCTGTATCTCACAGAAACCCATGATAAAAACCCAAATTGACAATGGGGAAAAAACTTTTTAAAGATAAGTGGTAAATGGAATAGGGTTTGTTGTCAGAAACCCTTTGTGTTTTTTTCATTTCCCCTCACAGAAAACCCAAGCAAAATAAAACTTTTTGGGAAAAAAGAAAAAAAAATTGCAGTAAAAAAATGTTCATTTAAAAAAAAAATTTTTAAAAGAGGCCCATTTTGTTTGAAAAGGGAAAGGGGAGGAAGTAGGGGGCAATAATGGGGTGCCCTGGGCCCAATTTGGGGGGCCACAAAAATCATCAGAGATCCATCCCTATTATCTTATGAAAAGTAAAACCGTTCCACTTTAAATTGGGGAAAAGCGGTTTGCGTTTGTCTTTTAAGGGAACCCTCCAGCTGTGTAAAGGGTTTTTCCGCTCAGATATGCCCGCTGGCTGCTGGGCGGGCAACCCCTCTATGTCGTGACGGGGGGGCCAGCTCGGGGCCATTGTCCTTTTTGGATCCAAAAAGTTTATTGGGTGGAACACATGAAAAAAAACATGGGGTGTTGAGACGAAGATAGTCGTGAACCATGCCCTTAAGTGATCTCGGGTTTTTGGGATTTTTGTGCCTATTGATGCGTTGGTAAAGGGGTTTAAACAAAATTGGGGGTTTCCCCATTAGGCTTTCCCACCTTGCTGCTGCTGCCGCTACGGCCTATTTGGGCACTCTACGGCTGCCCGTCGCCTGATGTTGTTCCACCGTGACATTTGGGAACGTGAAAGCAGACGCAAAGTTGTTTCCGTTGATCAATCAGCAAGGTCTCCTTTTTCCTGCATTTTACTCTCTATTTGGGTGGGGGGAAAAGGAAAAGTGTTTAATTTTTGTTTTGTACCGGGGATCCGGGGGGTTTGGCCCCCCCCAGAAAATTTGTTGTTCATTTTGAGGGCCTTAAATGGAGGATCATGTTGGAGGAAATGGAGATCCAAGCACTCATGTGAGAGATGGGCCTTGTTTTCCCCAAGCTTTTGGGGGGGGGGCCCAATAGCAAACGGGTTTTTCCCTTTCATTTTCCTCCCCCGGCCTCAAATTTGCCCCAACCTCTTTCAAAGGAAAGGGAAACGTCGGGTAATTCCGGTGTTTTGGGAAATACCCCCTCCTCCTCCTCCTCCGCTGCCTCCGGCACACCCTTCAAACACAGCCCCTGATTTCCCGAGATGTTGCCCCCTAAAGAGCTGTTTTGCGCCCCCCTTGATTTAGCTCTAGACGCAAACCCCATCCCTAATAAAGGGGCCCGATAAAATTGTGAAACTGTGGGCCCCCTTTCTGGATTTGACGGGGGGAAAAGGGCCCGTGTCCGCTTCGGGTGCCCTTTCCCCCTCCCCCCGTCGCTGGGGGGGGGGACCTGTTTTTTTGAGTGTCCAACGATCTTTCCAGAATAAGATAAACCAAAATGCTCATGGGGAAAAGGGCTTTGGGCCCGAAAGCCCTTTTTGGTGGCTTTTAAAAAACGGGCAAGGAGGGGCGGAAAAAGCTCTTTCACCTGCCTCACCTCGGGGGGCCCAACACCCAGAGGTCCGTTACCGCTGCTTTCCCAGGCCATGTGTAAATTCTTTTGCTTTTAATGGCATTGTTTGAGGAATGGGCAGCTGAGGAACGCTTGGGGGGTGGCGGGGGGAAAAAGGGGAGGCGGAGCAAAGGGTGTGACGTGGTTTTGGAGGCCCGGCTTTGGGTTTGGGCCCTTTTTTGGCCAAGTGTTCCCTCCTTTTCAACTCATGCATTGGGCCTGTGCTAGACATTTGGGGGGTGGTTAACCAAAAGGTTTTTGCCTTCATTATGTGTTTCCCGGCAAAGGCGCATATGACATCGCGGGGTGGTATCAGAGGCTTGCTCAAATTTCCCCAGGCTTGGGGAGGTTTTGGGAACCTTTTTGAGGGGCGTAAGCGAGGAGCGGGGGGTTTGCGGGGCCTTTTGGCTGGGGGAAACCCACATCAGCGGCCCTTCGGGCAAACCCCCCTCTCCCTTTTTGGGGGGGGCCCCGTATTAACACTACCCCATCGTCTTCCCCCCTCGTCCGGTTTGAAGCGCTCCGAAGGGAAAATTTCTGGGGAAAAAAGACCAGGATGGATCTGAAATTTGTGGGGGCATCTTTCCTTCTACAACCAGGGGACTTGGTCGCCCCTTGACTTTTGCACCCAAAGGAAGTTGGGGCTACAAGAAGGGGGCACGAAAGGCTTTTGCCGACCCCCCGGGATTTTTGCCGTTTGGGACCGGTTTCCCTTTTCCTCCTCTGATGGCATCAGTAAAATTTGGGGTCAGAGCAGACTAAATCATCCTCTTTATCTTTTAAAAATGCCTTCTGACCCCAACCGCCCTTTTTTTCATCTAAAAAGGTCTTAAGACAAAAGGTTTTTCCCCCAAATGGTGGGGGGCAGAGTTGACATTTTTGGGGTGCTTCAAATTTTTGGGCGGAAAGCTGTTTAAGGGTGATGACGACATTTGTGGCCGTGATGGGGACGAGGGGGGTAAGGACTGTAGATGCAGGGTTTCTTTTAACCCCTGAAGGGCGATTTGGGGACGGTTTTTCGGTTTCTTAGTTTCACAGGGCCCCCAACCCCCCGCCCTTTACGGGCCCGACGGTCCCGCAACTGGGCGATCCGCGGGGTGGTGTTGTCGCCCGACTGGAAGGAGGGAAACCCTTTTCTCGTACCTCTTCCTCCCTGTGCTACCCCCTCTTTTCCGGGTTACCACCTGCATTTTGCTTCTTGGTTTTAAGGAAAAATAAAATTTTGAGAAAAGGGTTGGAAAAATAGTTTTGGAAGTCTCTTATTAAAAGACGGCAAATTTAAGCTATTCTCAAAATTCCCAACAAAACAAAAATTTCTGGGGGTTCAAATTTAACTACAAGGTGTCTTAAACAACAAAAATTTTGGGCTGGGCAAAAGTCCAAAAAAAAAAAGTATTGTTTTGTTTTTGGTATAATAAAAGGTATTTTTTGACCTTTTTAATTACCCTTGGGGGAATTTAGAATTGCTGTTTTAAGGGTTTACGTAGATGCCCGGTCAATGAAAATTTCTGGGTGGCCAAAAAAACAAAAAACAGTAAGGTTTTGTTTTGATTAATAAAAAGGTTTTTTTTGCCCCCTTTTTAATTCACCCGTGGTGAATATAGAATTGCTGTTTTAAGTTTTTCGTAGATGCTGCGTCAAAAGAACCAAATGCTGGGTGCGGGAAAAAAACAAAAAACACGTAATGTTATGTTTTGATATAATAAAAAGGATTTTTTGCACCCTTTTAATTTTCCTGTGGTGAAAATAGAATTGTGTTTTAAAAATTTTTCCCTAGATGCGCGTCAATGGAAAAGTTTTGGGTGCGCAAAAATCAAAAAACACGTAAAAATGTTATGTTTTGATATAATAAACGGTTTTTTTTTGCACCTTTCAAAATTTACCCGTGGGGGAAAATTTTGAAAATTGGGTGTTTTAAGTTTAGTAGATTTCTGCGTCCCAAAGGGAAAAGTGCCCGGGTGTGCAAAAGTCAAAAAACACGTAATGTTTAAAGTTTGTATTTAAAAAAACGGTATTTTTTGCACCTTTTTAATTTACCCGTGGGAAAATGAATTGCTGTTTTAAGATTTACGTAGATGCTGCGTCCAAAGAAAAAGGTGGGGTTTTTGCAAAAGTCAAAAAACACGTAAATGTTATGTTTTTATATAAAAAAACGGTATTTTTTGAACCCTTTTAATTCAACCGGGGGGGAAATAGGGAAATTTCTGTTTTTTGATTTTTCATAGGGTGCTGCGTCAATGAACAGTGGTGGGTGCGCAAAATTCAAAAAACACGTCACTGTTTTGTTTTTATTATAAAAAAATTTTTTTTTTTACACCTTTCAATTACCCGTTGGGGGAATATAGAATTGCTGTTTTTTAAAATTTAGTAGATTTCTGCGTCAAAAGAAAAAGTGCTGGGTGCGAAAAGGGCAAAAAAAAACGGGAAAAATGTTATGTTTTTATATAATAAACGGTAAATTTTTTTCACCTTTCAAATTTAACCCGTGGGGGGAATATAGAAATTTCTTGTTTTTAAAATTTACTAGAAAGCTGCGTCAATGAACGTGCTGGGGGGCGGGAAAAGTCAAAAAAAAACGTAAACTGTTTTGGGTTTTTTTTATTTTTAAAAAGGTATTTTTTTCACCTTTTAATTCCCCGTGGGGAATAAGAATTGCTTTTTAAGATTTAAGTAGATGCTGGTAATTTAAAAAGTGCGGGTTTGAAAAGTCAA
This sequence comes from Phyllomedusa bahiana, assembly GCA_025379985.1. Lineage (NCBI taxonomy): Eukaryota > Metazoa > Chordata > Amphibia > Anura > Hylidae > Phyllomedusa > Phyllomedusa bahiana. The sequence continues at coordinate 27,250 of JAODAL010017842.1, read as the reverse complement.
AAAAAAAAGTAACTGTTATGTTTTGATATAATAAAAAGGTATTTTTTTGCCCCTTTAAATTCACCTTGGTGAATATAGAAATTTCTGTTTTAAGATTTTTCGTAGATGCTGCGTCAAAAGAAGTGCTGGGTGCGCAAAAATCAAAAAAACGTAAAATGTTTTTGTTTTGATATAATAAAAAAGGAAATTTTTTTCACCTTTCAAATTACCTGTGGGGAATATAGGGGGAAAAAAAATTGGGTGTTTTAAGATTTACGTAGATGCTGGTCAAAAGAAAAAGTGGGGGGTGTTCAAAAATCAAAAAAAACGTAAAAGTTATTTTTTAGTATAAAAAAAGGTATTTTTTTTGCCCCCTTTTTAATTTACCTGTGGTGAATATAGAATTTTTTTTTAAGATTTACGTAGATGCTTTCGTCAATGAACCCGTGCTTTGGGGGGGCAAAAGTCAAAAAAACAAAAAAACTGTTATGTTTTTTTATAATAAAAAGTATTTTTGGGACCTTTAATTCACCTGTGGTGAAAATAGAATTGTGTTTAAGATTTCAAAAGATGCTGCGTCCCTTTTAACAGTGCTGGGGGCGCAAAAATTCCCAAAAAACAGTCCGTTATTTTTTTGATATAATTTAAACTGTATTTTTTTTAAACCCTTTTAATTGCCTTTTGGGGGAATTTAGAATTTTCTGTTTTTAAAATTTACGTTGATGCTGCGTCAATGAAAAGTGGGTGGGTGCGGGAAAAGTCAAAAAAAACACGTAAATGTTTTGTTTTTATTTAATAAACGGTATTTTTTTTCACCTTTCAAATTTACCCGTGGTGAATATAGGAAATTTCTGTTTTAAAAATTTCGTAGTGCTGCTTTAATGAACAGTGCTGGGGGGCGCAAAAAATAAAAAACACGTAAACTGTTTTTGTTTTGGGTATAATTAAAAAGGGATTTTTTGCACCCTTTTTAAATTTACCTTTTTTGGTGAATATAGAATTTCTTTTTTTAAGATTTACGTAGAAAAGCTGCGTTAAAAGGAAAAGTGCTTGGGGGTTTTTTCAAAAGTCAAAAAAAACGTAACTGTTTTGTTTTGATATAATAAACCCGGGTTTTTTTGGGACCTTTTAATTACCTGTGGTGATATAGGGAAATTTCTTGTTTTTAAAATTTTTTGAGTTTCTGGTCAAATGAACAGTGTGGGGGGGTGCAAAGTCAAAAAAAAACGTAACTGTTTTGTTTTTATTTTTAAAAAACGGTATTTTTTTACCTTTCAATTCCCCCTGTGGGAATATGGGTTTTTGTTTTAAGTTTTTCAAAGATGCTGCGTTTAAAGAAAAGTGCTGGGTGCGCAAAAATTTAAAAAACACGTCATTTTTTGTTTTGAATTTTAAAAAAAACTGTATTTTTTTACAACTTTCAATTGACCCGTGGGGAAAAATAGAATTGCTGTTTTTAAAATTTACGTTGGGTGCTGCCCTAATGAACAGTGCTGGGTGCGCCAAAAATCAAAAAAAAAACGTTTAATGTTATTTTTTTAATTTTAATAAACGGGTTTTTTTTTCACCTTTCAAAAATTTACCCGTGGTGAAAATAGGAAATTTCTGTTTTTAAAATTTACGTAGGGTGCTGCGTCAATGAAAAAGTGCTGGGGGCGCAAAAGTCAAAAAACACGTAATATTATGGGTTTTTATTAAAAAAAATGTAAATTTTTTCACCTTTTTTAAATTTAACTGTGGTGAATTTTAGGTTTTTGTTTTAAAATTTACGTAGATTTCTGCGTTCAATGAACAGTGTGGGGGGGCAAAAAATAAAAAAACACGTAAAAGTGATGTTTTCGTACGTTTCCCCGGTTTTTTTTGGCAACAAACAACTGTGCTGGGAAAAAGATTGCTGGTTTGTAATTTAAGTGCAAGGTGGATATATAACCCGTCACAGGGTAATGGGTAAAAAATTTAACCCCCTATCTGAAAAGTATATTTTTAAAAAAGTGGATTTTGCAGTAACAAAAAAGGGCCTGCCCGTTATGAAATGGATGTTTATCCCTTATTAAATTCAGGCTGCCCAAAATCCCGGGGAAAAATTTTTAATAGGGGAAACGTTAGGCCCCGTTCACACCCGGTTATTTTCCGAGGATTGGGGCCGTATTCCGCGCCGGATTTGCGTTCAATACGGCGCCAATCCCTCTGGGTCATTACCCGGGAATCCCCTGCTCTCTAGAGAACAGTGGATTTCCGGTTTGCTCCTTTCCCGCTGGCAAATCCGGCCCAGGGGGGAGAAAGTGAAAGCACATTAAATTTAAGGCGGGACGGCCGTAAACAATTTCCTTGTTATGGGGCCGGGGGGCGGCGCCCCGCCGCGTCGGCACCGCCCCCGTCCCGCCCCCTTTTCAAGGCGGATTGTGGGGCTCAAAACGGGCCCCAAAAAACCCTCGGGGAAATAAGGCCCTTTGAAAACCCGGCCTTAATTTAAAAAAAGATTTTTCCCCTTCAAAGTCTACAAATAAGTTTTGGTTTAACTTTTCCCGTGTTCTTTATAATAGAATTGTCTGTGTTCGCCCGGGGGCCCCCCCCCCCCGCTCCCACGCGTGAATTTACGGGTAGATTTGCTTTAAAAATCTCTAGCAAACAAATAAATGTTAAACCCCTAATCTAAAAAAATTGGGAAGGATCACATTTTAAGTAGAGGTTTCTCTGTGCGAATAGATAATTTGCTGAGCTGTTTGGCCACAGGCGAAGCAGGTCCTATCCCTTGAGACGCTGAGAGACATGGGGCTAAAAAAGGGAAAAGCTGTTCTATAAAAAAAGAGGTCATGTGATTTTTTTGCCAATCGCAACCCTACACATCCCCGTCATACGTGCACACACTCTCCCCCGTTTTCTGTAATCTATTTGCTGGCCCCCAAAATTTCAGAAAACGCCGGAAAAAGGGCGATCTTAATAGATAGCACAGATTTTTAACTTAATTATCCTGATCTGGAAATTTCGATACCATAAAAACCTTGCGATTTAACTTTGTCGATAAAAAAACGTCAAACTAAGGTAATATAATGTAAAAAAAATTTACCAAAAGCAAATATATAGGTTTTAAAAATTTGCTTCAGGGTTGGGGATTGCAAAAAAAATAAATCTGATGTAATTAAATAACTTACCTTAAGTGCTTAAAGGGAAATTTGAGTTGAGTTTATTTGACCGTGATTAACTTTTTGGACAGGCCTTGCGTAAGCGACACTTTTTTCCTGCCCCTGCGCTTCGGATTTTGTTTTTTTAATTTTGAAAAAAGTTCCCCCAAAAATTTTAGGGGGGTGTGGGGCTTTGAGATTTTATAAATTGTCGTTCAAAAGGATGATCTACGCATTCGATGTCATGTGGACTGGATTGGGGAAAGACCACTGGGAGTTTAGAAGGGAATAGGTGAACATCTAGTGATATTCGAACAAAAGAGACACTCAGTATCGAATGTCTGGAGTAACATGGGGGGGGGTTTTAAGGATCTCAAAATTATGGGGTTGTTTCTTACCCAATGAAAGGGGGGGTTTTTTTTGATAGGATCTCCTTTAGAGTGAAAACCCCTTTTTGGGTTCACTCTAGGAACTTTCTATCCCCAGGGACTCACTGAACAGCTAAAATTTAGTTGCTACCTATAAGTGTGGTAAGCATATGGGTGGCTTTGGTGTGCCCATTTGAGATCATCTTTGAAATTCCACAGCTTTATTAAGGCAACTTTATTTTTTATACTATATAATTGGTCAAGTATGCTTCTATTTTCTTTAGTCTGTTAGTCTTCTATACTAACTAACACATGTACTTTGGAACTAGGCTTTCAACTATGTTCATCATATTATTACTGTGTACCATTGAGTCATATATTTACTATCTGTGTCATATCTGGTCCATCCTGATTATTACCAGGAGGATGCCAAACAAGATCTATTTTTACATTCGAGTTCTGTCCAATGTGGTAGCGTTCTGGATTTTTTTTCTTCCGTGCCCCATCCGAATGGCCGTTGTTCTTGTGCACATTATATATTTAAATACAGCGCCAGAACCACCTTACATGTTGTTTTTTACAGATTCAGTGACGGATGATAAAAAAAAAAAAAAAAAAACAAAAAAAAAATGGCGTTCGGCAATCGGCAAGTGTGGGCGGTAGTGACGTTGTACGCGACATAGCGCGCGTCACATATACCAGCACTCAGGGCGAAAGTTATTGCCCGGACTTCGCGCCCTGAGGGCGGAAGTGACGGAGGACGGAGCAAGCATGTGACCGGGTTGCTACGGTGACAGCTAGAGCACATCCGCCTTCCGTCACATTTAAGGTGCTTGTTTTTTTGGGGGGCCATTTTTCAAAAAAAAAAACAAACGGCGGGCACACCATAGCCCTTCGTGCGTCTATTTGAGCCATACGCCTATGACCTGCGATTTTTATGCAATCTACAGGGATCTCTGGTTGGTAAGTACAGATCTTCTTTTTCTGATAATATGTGTCTGCGCTGCTGTGGGGTTTGGGTTCTGCATATGTTTGGAGGTGATTGGACAGTTTGTGTTATAAATACCACTTCTGTTCCATATGCACATGATATGGCTGCATATACCCCAGCAGCAGTTTGATACATATTAACCTGCACTATATGATTTGTCATTTTATAGACATCTAATATGGGACAGGATAAATTGGGGGTAACTTCATCTGTTCATACCCTCAGTTTCTGAATCTTTTGATTCCATTCCTAGATTATATACATCACTTCATTGGTTCCCTGAAGAGACTGTGGTGGGTCCGAAACATGTTGGGACAATTGTATGATTACCACGTAAGGGTAAGATTAGTGTCTATAGGGTAAGCCTCCGACCATGAGGGGTCGCCCTTGTTGGGGCGTGTGCTCTTAACAATCTACCACTGTGTAGAGACCCCCAATGACTCGTCTGAGTTAGTAGTTACTAATGCGCCATTTTCTTACTGGCACTTATGTGTGTCTTTTTGATTTATGTATTTAATGCTCAGCCGCATATTATTTTAAATTGTGAAGTAAAAGTTAAATTTTATATTGCACACAATTATCATACACACTCCATTTTTTGGTTTTTCTGTTCATGTGCGATGGAGTAATTACCTAATGTTCAACAAATTATTAGGGATAAGTTCCTTTTTTCTATACAGCTGTGCTGATAGGTCATGGCAGGATTTTTGGCATCGGATGTAGGTGTAGATCAATGGTTAACAGATGCTGAGGAAATATTTTCAGATAGGGAATACGTCTATAAAAAACACACCCCCTCTCTAAGTGCAGCATTCAAGGACCTGAACAAAGTCTATCGGGAACAAATCTCTGCTGGCTGGGAAATAAAAAGTTTGGAAAACTATATAAAAAACCAGATAGTCCCAAGGGGCCTAAGAATATCTTTAACTCCCCCCATTAAACATCAAAGTCTTGAGTTCGTTTCAGAATGGGAAAAAGAAGCGACCGCTAGTTCCTTGCGGTTTATGCAGCTTCTTTTAACCAAAGAAAGAGCTAGTCTAGAAGGCATCAATAATAAATTGAAAGAATTAATTACAACTGTACGGGCCTTTGAAAAAGAGACAGAATTTGTGAACTAGAAAAACAGTTACAAGACTAATAGAAAAATTTCAACAAATATCAAAGACCGTAAACATAGCAATTTATTAGAGATTGCTTGGTGACTTTAGAGAAAATAAAAGATATATATATTCAGGTTTTAAACAGATAGGAGAGATACTGATGTAATCTCCACAAGTGGATACTGATATTTCAGACTCAGAATTGGAGGGAAGAAATAATAGACAGTACCCTAATACATCGGGCAGAGAAGGACGTGGAAAAGGCAATAACGTAGGGGACAACAAATAAGCCTTTTTTAGGCCGTCAATACCATCGGGGTACGATCAACTCCGAAATAACTAGAACTGCACAGTAAGGACCAACATCAAATAGTAAACTTGTCTTCACATATCCTAAGTGAACACGAAATGATTATCCTAAAGAAAGGACTTTCGTTGTTTCCAACAGGAAAATTTAATATTTCAATTGGATAAAGGATGTTACATCTTTTTGGGCGAAAAATGCGTTGGGCAAAATTATCACGCGTGAGAAATAGACGTGGAGTCTTGAACTGGGGATAAGCGACGATATGTTAGAAGATGTAAGACTATTATAAGTCTGGCAGATGATAACATTAATAACGAAAGGTCTTTTACTCAATTGTGCACAAAAAATAGAAAATGCCCCATTAGGAGACATATCTTGTATAGTTGTCGTTGTTCCCAAGTCACCAGAGATCTAGAACATTGGAAAACGAAGGATACTCGAATTGCACCTTTAGGGGAAAAAACAGGCAATCATGAAATTAGAACAAAATCATGAAATAGTTATAAACCTTCTGATAAAGGGGGGGAATATAGTTGTACTAGACACACGACTATCGGGACATGTGTAAGGACTTTTGTGTGACGCACCTGTTATGAAAGTCCTTAGAAATGATCCATCAGTAAGAGTATACAAACGAGAATTACTTTGGAGATATTATCATCTGCTAAACTAACGAGTATGATCAGTGCTCTGAATTGGAGTTCTATTCCCCAAATTTCACGAACAGCGACCTTTTATGGTCTCCCCAATTACAACAGGGTGTAAACCCGCTTTTATGGTGTGTCTTTTGAAGGGCGAGACATATTAGTGGGTCGGGTATAGGATGTCTCACACAAAATTGTGGGATATACTAGATCAGGTCCTTAAACATTTGTAGAATCCTATCGTCTTACATAGGGATACCATGGACTTTTTAAGGAAAAATTGATGGTTATAATGGTACCCAAAGACAGCTTTTGGGAAGTATTGATGTGGGAGTCACTCTATACCTCTATTTCACATGAATTGGGGTTAAGGCATGAACATTTCTTAAAGGGAGGGTCAACAGTTCGATCTACATAAATAAATTTGTGTTGGACCTCTTAACGTTTGTTCTCACAAAGAACTTTTTTTTATTCAATGGGAAATTTATCATCAATTGAGAGGAACCGACATGGGCATTCCTGCGCCCCAAGTTATGCGATTTGATACTTGGGGTGGTGGGAGGATACAATAGTCTTTGGTCGATGAACCCCTTAAACACTTGGTAAACAATTGCATTTATACATGATATTTTGATGATATCTTTGTTCCTGTGGGAGTGGAAAAAAAGAGGTGTTATAGAGTTCATTGTTTTACAAAGTTTATCAAACTATTATTTGACTAAAGTTCAACTATGAGATAGATCCACCAAATAGCCTTCTGGATGTGATGGTAACAAAGGATATGATGGGAGGACTGAAAACCCTCATCTATCGTAAGGAGACGGCATGTATTACTCTGCATTGGAGCAGTAGCCACCCATATCTTTAAAGAGGGAATCCCACGAGGACAATTTCTTGAGATTACGTGTAATTGTTTCCTCTAAAAATGAATTCATTCATCAGCAGAGACATGTGTGAGAGATTATGGGAAAAGAGGTACCACGGAGGGGATCAAGGAATCATTTCACTCCGCACTCCGACGGACAGGAAATGTTTTTGGCTCTAAAAAGAAAGAGAGATCACTTGATTCAGGGATCATAAGATTGATAGGATCTTTTGATGCAGCCTCTATTGAAGTCCGCCAGATACTAACTAAACACTGGGTATTCTCGTAATGGATCCTGACATCAAAGATTAAAAGTAGGTTTGAGACCAGCCATTTACATTCAGGAAGGGAAGAGTCTCAAGATGTTTGTAGAGGCCCATTATGTACCCCCTCAAAGTGACATCGATGTGTGTTAAACGACAGCAAAAGGCTGCTACAAATGTGCGGGTGTATAAGGCTGTCCACATCTAGAAATGGATAACTTTCAGGAGTACTAAAACTGGACTAGTCATTCATGATTAAACCATTCATAAATTGGTACGTTCAAAAGGAGTGATTACGCATTCGCATGTCCATGTGGCTGGATTATGTGGGAAGACTCCGGGAGATGGAGAAGGAGAATAGGTGAACATCTATGTGATAGTGTACAAAAGAGGACACTCCGTATCAAGACATGTTGGTGTCAACATGGGGGTGTTCTAAGGATCTCAAAATTATGGGAATTGATTTCTCTACCTAATGAAAGGAAGGGTAATTTTGATATATGGATTCTTAGAGTGAAACCTTTGGGATCTAAACTCTGGAACTACATATCCACTGGGACTCAATGATCAGCTAAATTTTAGTTGCTATTTATAAGTGTGGTAAGCTATATGGGGCTTTGGTGTGCCCATTTGGAGATCATCTTTTGAAATTCCACAGCTTTATTAATCAACTTTATTTATATATATATAATTGAGTCAAGTATGCTTCTATTTCTTTCGTCTGTTATTCTTCTATACTAACTAACACATGTACTTTGGAACTCTACTTTAACTATGTCATCATATATTACTGTGTACCATTGAGTCATATATTTACTATCTGTGTCATATCTGGTCCATCCTGATTATTACCAGGAGGATGCCAAACAAGATCTATTTTTACATTTGATTTCTGTCCATTGGGGTTGCGAGCTGAAAATTTTTTTTGCCGTGCCCCATCGATGGCGTTGAGTCGTGTGCATATTATATATTGAATTACTGCCGCCAGAACCACCTTATTGTTGTTTTTTACCTATACAGTGGCGGAAGTGGTCGTTCGGCACTGGCAGTGTGGGGGAAGTGACGTTGTACGCGACATAGCGCGCGTCACATATACCAGCACATCTGGGCGAAAGTTATTGCCCGGGACTTCGCGCCTGAGGGCGGAAAGGTGACGGAGGACGGAGCAAGCATGTGACCGGGATTGGCATACGGGGACAGCTAGAGCAATCCGCTTCCGTCACATTTTAAGGCTGCTTGTGCATTCAAACTAACGGCGGGCACACCATAGCCCATTTCCGTGCGTCTATTTGAGCCATACGCTCTATGACCTGCATTATATGCAATCTACAGACTCTTGTTGGTAAGTACAGATCTTCTTTTTCTGATAATATGTGTCTGCGCTGCTGTGGGGTTTGGGTTCTGCATATGTTTGGAGGTGATTGGACAGTTTGTGTTATAAATACCACTTCTGTTCCATATGCACATGATATGGCTGCATATTACCCAGCAGCAGTTTTGATAATATTAAACTGCACTATATGATTTGTCATTTTATAGACATCTAATATGGGACAGGATAAATTGGGGGTAACTTCATCTGTTCATACCCTCAGTTTCTGAATCTTTTGATTCCATTCCTAGATTATATACATCACTTCATTGGTTCCCTGAAGAGACTGTGGTGGGTCAAAACATATTGGGACATTGTATGATTACCACGTAAGGGTAAGATTCGAGTCTATAGGGTAAGCCTCCATACCAGTGAGGGGTCGCCCTTGTTGGGGCGAGTGCTCTAACAATCTACACTGGTGTAGAGACCCCCAATGACTCGTCAGAGTTAGTAGTTACTAATGCGCCATTTTCTTACTGGCACCTATATGTGTTTTTTGATTTATGTATTTAATGCTTAGCCGCATATTATTTTAAATTGTGAAGTAAAAGTTAAATTTTATATTGCACACAATTATCATACGCACGCCATTTTTTGGTTTTTCTGTTTATGTGCGATGGAGTAATTACCTAATGCTTAACAAATTATTAGGGATAAGTTTTTTTCTTAATAGATGATGCACAGATTTTAACCTTAATTATCGCATGATCTGGAAATTTCGATCACCATAAAAACCTTGCCGATTTCAACTTTGTCGATAAAAATCGCTCAACACTACTCACGTATCCTCAGAGTCTATTGAATTCCAACATTTTTCAAGATGAAGATATATCTTCTTACTAAGAATCCAGAATAGACAACCTGTCACCACAAAAATTATAATTATTCAAACAGTGATGTTTGAATATTTTTGAACCCTTTGTAATTTTCTATATAATTTTCGCACAAATCTTAAAAGATAAATAGAACCAAACCAAACAAATCAGTCAAAAATATTAGACTTAATAATCTATACATTGAGGAAAGCGATCCACTAATCCATATCGATCAATAATATGTAAACCTTTGCTTTCAGTATTTGGTTTAAACTCTTTGTGCAGCAATAACTGTATCTAAACCTTTTCAGTTATGGTTGAATAGTCTTGCCCTTTGGCGTTCAGGTATTTTAGCCCATACTCCATACAAAACACCTTTAACTCAATGTTGGTGGGTTTCCTACTATGATGGTCCTTCCACCGAATAACTGTTCAATTAAGGTTAGCACCTTGACTTGTCCATTCCAAAACTTTAACTTCATTCCTCTATAACAATTCTTTCATTGACTGACTTGTGTGCTCAGGGGTGTTGTCTTGCTGCATGACCCATGTTCTTTTGAGATTTAGCTCATGGACAGATGCCCTGATACTCTGCTTTAGAATTTGCTGGTATAATTCAGAAGTCATTGTTCTCTCAATGATGGCAAGCTGTCCGGGCCCAGATACTGCAAAAGAGCCCCAAACCAGGATACTACCCCCAACATGTTCCAAAGATGATATAAGATTTTTATACAGGAATGAGGTGATTTTAAGTCTCTGAACATAACACTTTTCATTTAACCCCTTAACGACCGCCCATCGTCTTTTGACAGTCGTTGCAGGTTTTGCAGCTCCCAGCGCTACACCTGCACTAGGAACAGGGCTGTACTTAAAGGGAGCTTCGATACATTTAAAGTGCTGTCTATATTTTATATCTCTTTTTATGTTTGTACTAACCCTTTATTCAGTCATGCAACTGGAGTTTTCTCTTCTCCTTGTAATGCAATTAACTGGCAACAAACAGACAAACAAATTTGCATTTAAAATCTTGCTGCTTTTTACTAGCGTACGGAACATCAATGAAGGCTGCATGCCCTTATATTCCAAATCATCGCTTTACATACAATATGCAGTCAGTACTTAGCTGTAGTAGTTTCGTGGTACAATCACAGCATTTTCAACATTTCACTTGTCAGTGGTATGCAATCTCTTCCGAGCTGACTGATGTGGAGCCAAACACTCCATGTTGCACACAGCTGCTACGTTTCGGAAATCACTTTCCTTCTTCAGGCATGCGTAGTCAGAGTCACACTCACTGATATGTGATCACATTAAGCAGACAGATGAGTATTAACCCAATGTTTCCCAACTAACCAAATATACTATTATTATTATTATTATTATTATTATTATTATTATTATTATTTATTTTAAAGCGCCATTGATTCCAGGACGCTGTACATTCGAGGGGGTTACATACATTACATAAGTCAAACGAGTACAGTGATAAGGGATAATGACAATTGGCATGACAGAGGGAAAGAGGACCCTACCCGCGAGGGCTTACAATCTACAAGGAGGGGGGAAGAGACAGGAGGTGAGGGGCAGACAAGTCTGTGGAGGAAGTAGTGACAAGTTTAGTGAAGGTTATAGGCAAGCCTGAAGAAATGGGTTTTCAGGTTGCTTTTGAAGGAGGAGAGTCTGATGTGTTGGGGCAGTGAGTTCCAGAGTGTGGGTGAAGCACGGGAGAAGTCTTGGAGACGGTTGTGTGAAGAGCTGATAAGTGCATACATAAGTGCGTACATACTACTAGTGCATACATTTAACCTATACGTCTAATTATACCATTTCTACATTTTTATAAAAATTCTATATTATCTAATCTAACACCTACCAACTATAAACATCTAAATATACTATACTGCCTATAAAAAACATCTGAGACTAAACATCTCATTTAAACCTTTTGGAATCTTTGTTTGAAGTTTGCTAATCCAAAATGCTTCACGTTGAAGCAGTCTGGATTTGTTACGATTAGCATCCTGCACAGGTATCTCTTCTAACACACACCAGCGTAAATCGCTTGCTGTGTGTTTTGACTCGAAGAAATGTTTGGCTAGCGCTGTCTCCCCGTATGCTTGTTCTTTTTGTTCTTTTTGCTCCATATGTTTGTAATTTCTTATTGTCGATTTGTGTTCACTAATTCTCACTCTAACAGAGCGACTCGTTTGCCCTACATACCCTTTGCCACAAGGGCATTTTATATAATAAATGACGTTACTAGTCATACAGCTATAGTATCCTTTAAAGGGTATGCTAATTCCTGAAAGTGGATGGGAAACATAGGTACCACGAATAATTGCACTACAATTTGTACATGAAAGGCATGGGAAAGTCCCACATTTAGTTGTTCTCAATATATCTTGCTTAGACTTTTTAGGGAAAGAAATGTCAGAATGCACTAATGAATCACCCAGGGTTCTACCTCTTTTGAAAATGTACCTTGGTTTGTCCCTAAACATATACCCATATTTAGGATCTGTTTGTAAAATATGCCAATAACGTGATATGGCCTTCCTGATAATATTAGAGTGTTTGTCATATGTAGCTATATATGAAAAACGGGGTACTTGCATTTTTGTTCTCCGTTTATATAATAGATCTTCTCTTTTTAAAGTTCTCACTTGGATGCTCATCTTTTCTAGTTCTTGTTTATTGTATCCTCTAATTACAAATTTGTTTATTAGTTTTTCTACTTCAACCTCGTATTGATTTTCATCCGTACATATACGACGTATCCTCATTAGTTGTCCCCTAGGGATTCCATAGAACAACTGAGGAGAATGATAACTCTGCCGATGCAACAAATTATTGCGTTCCATGGATTTTACAAAAAGGCTAGTCTGAAACTGTTCTACTGTATCTCCTTTTGTTATTAAAACATCTAAAAATTCAATTGATCTTGTGCTCTTACTCAGGGAAAACGATATTAATGGGTGTCTGGTATTTACATACTCCATAAAGCTCTCTAACTCTTCTTGGGTGCCAGTCCATAGTAAGAACACATCATCGACGTATCTTAACCATGAAGACGAAAAACAAACACAAGCAGGAAGCCAGACGAAGAGACCGGTTCGAGCAACACAAAAGAAGAAAAAATAGAATCTCTAGCAGTGAACCTCTCATCGTATCCATTGACTGAGTATCAACAACAAGTATTGAATTTTGGACTTAATTTTGTTCCAGTACATCATAATCAATTTTTTCAGTTTTCGGTAGATTTTTATAAATTTTGTAGATCCATCAGAATTAAAATGTTTTTTGAAAAGGATAGTGCGCGAGGGAGACCTGGTGTGATATTACCTAAAAAATTGTTCAAAAAAAGTAATTTTGACCCGGTTATACAAAATTCAAGCCTGGATGTGTTCATGCAGTTTGTCATTTTGGATTAGCAAACTTCAAACAAAGATTCCAAAAGGTTTAAATGAGATGTTTAGTCTCAGATGTTTTTTTATAGGTAGTATAGTATATTTAGATGTTTATAGTTGGTAGGTGTTAGATTAGATAATATAGAATTTTTATAAAAATGTAGGAATAGTATAATTAGACGTATAGGTTATATGTATGCACTAGTGGTATATTTGGTTAGTTAGGAAACATAGGGTTAATACTCATCTGTCTGCTTAATGTGATCACATATCAGTGAGTGTGACTCTGACTACGCATGCCTGAAGAAGGAAAGTGATTTCCGAAACGTAGCAGCTGTGTGCAACATGGAGTGTTTGGCTCCACATTTGGCTCGGAAGAGATTGCATACCACTGACAAGTGAAATGTTGAAAATGCTGTGATTGTACCACGAAACTACTACAGCTAAGTACTGACTGCATATTGTATGTAAAGCGATGATTTGGAATATAAGGGCATGCAGCCTTCATTGATGTTCCGTACGCTAGTAAAAAGCAGCAAGATTTTAAATGCAAATTTGTTTCAGTCTGTTTGTTGCTAGTTAATTGCTGTACTTAAAGGGAACCTGTCACATAGTTTATGCCCCCCTTGCTGAGGACAGCACAATCTACCTGTCAGACCTGTTGTTTCCAGCGCTGTGTCCCTTATTCTGTAAGATGCTGGAGTTTTAGAGAATTTAATGCTCAAGTCTGCAGTTTTCACCTGAAAAGAGTCATGAAAAGAGTCTGTTTTTTTCATGCCCTCCCACCTCACAACTGATTAAGCTATTACTTTGAATAGGTAGAAACATGTGAATAACTGCCAGGTGGGTGGCGTTAGCCATTGGTGGGCGGGGCTAACACTTGCTCATGAATAAGATTTGAGCATTAAATGCTTTAAAACTCCAGCATCTTACAGAATAAGGGACACAGCGCTGGAAACAGCAGGTCTGACTCTAGTTTGTGCTGCCCTCAACAAGGGGGGCCTAATCTATGTGACAGGTTCCCTTTAACAGACCTGTCCCTAGAGCAGTTTCTGTAAGCACCAGAAAGTGAAGGAAACCTGCACTCCCTGCCACATAACCCTTTGATTGCAAAAGTCCGTGACCTCAGCATTATCAAAGGGCATTCCCCTGCTCCATGAGGTGACCGGGACTCCCGGTGACCCGATGGAGCAGGGGAATATCTGTACAGACAGCCCTGGAGATCTAGAGTAGTCCCAGGGCTGTCTGTATAACAGTGTGCTGCCTGTGTCAAACTGACACAGAGTCTAATGTATTAGCATATATAAATATGCTAATACATTACTACGTTTTTTTTTAAAAAAAAGCAAAACAGGTATCCTTCCATATATAAAACGAAAAGGATGCCAGCTCACCGTCAGTGTTCCACCCCTGGACGTGCACGGATAGACTGGAAACGAGTCTCAGGTGATCCAAAACAAACGAAGAGGAAGTCCAGCTCAAGACCAGGTAGGTAGAAAATATGAATATAGCCTTTATTCCAAATGCATTAAAACAGAGTCGACATAACCATGATGTAGTTGTGGTAAGAAAGCGCTAACGCGTTTCAGAAAATTATTCCTTAATCATAGCGTATATTGCATAACAAAGCTTTCCTTTAAATAGACCTAATATCCGGTCACATGTGCTAGGAAAGATAACTTTAAACCCTTGCACCTCTGGTATATTATTGAATATATAAAATATACAAATCCAAAAATATAAAACGTACAAAACCTACAATAACATCAATATTGATAAAAACATCTGTCTCTTGTTCTTGTTATACTGCCGGATAACGTGAGCCTAACTGGTAGATCCCCATGTCCCCCTATTTAATAGTTTTTGTTGTGATCACCACCTCTAACGGGTTTAAAACACTCTCTCAATGCCCGAAAAAGAAAATCCTGAAGTATTCCTATTATGATGTTCGATGAAATGCCTAGAAGCCATCGATATTCCCACAGACAGTGGTTTGCGTATATCAGACAGGTGCCTTCGATCCTGATTTTTAACGCTGTTGATGTGCACCCAACATATTGCAATTTTGCAATCAGTTACAGGTAATCAAATACACTGTGAATTTAGTGTTAAAAATTGATATACGATGTAATATTATGTGTTATATTGTTCACAGATGAAGTAAAAGTATTGGTGATCTGCATAAAGTTGCAAGCTATGCAACACGAGTGTCCACATTTGTAAGAGCCTCTATGTAATAACCAGGTCAGGGTATTGGGTAATTCTGATAAGAATAAACTAGGGGACAATAGAGAACCAAGAGTTCTACCTTTCTTAGAAACAAATTTTATACCCTCCTTATCTAAAAATGTTTTCATATTATCCTGAGAGAAAAGTACAGGAAAGATTTTTCTTAATGATAGACACAATATCTTTAAATTGTGGACTATAGGGGGTAGAAAAACAATCTTATTTGTTTAGACTAGTCTCTCTCTTATTTGTTGTTAACAATTTATCGCGAGATAAATTAGCTACTTTCCGTTTGGCTCTATTTACACTCCAGTGTGGGTATCCTCTTTCCAATAATCGATCACATATTTGACCCTCATATTCCTGAAATTTATGTTCTACTGAACAGTGATACCGCGTGGCCTGCGTATCAAAAAGTTCCCGACTAATCCACTTCCAAAATAACTAATGGAAGAATGGAATTCAATATTGAGCAATTGCTCATTCAAACTCATGGAACTTTTAATTAAAAATGAAGACACATTAAGAAATACTATTAACCAAGACATCCAAGTGCCCAAAGCAGAGCTGCAGCCCTTTGAGCCTAAAACCCAAAAATACAAGGAATTGAAAAGGGGAAAAAATTTTAAAACCCAATATACAGAAAATTGGAAGACTCAATTGTGGCATATAAGAAAAGGAAATTTGAAAGAGACACTCTTGATTATAACAATGATAAAGTCTATACCTGCCACCGCAGTGCTTCTACCCCTCGCTCCATTCTGAAAAATCAACAACAAAACAGACGTACCAGACAAAAACAACAAAAAGAACATTCCCAAAAGAGGCAAAACTAACACAACATCCACGTTAAAAAACGATCCAGGAGATCCGGGAGAAAACACAAGAAAATCAAGATCTAAAACACGCAAACGCAAATTCTAGATTCCCCTATAGTCAACTTTTTCTAGCTATATATTAACAGAGACTCAAATCTCATTACTATCTAAGGGGTTGGGGGTTTATTCCCCAAAAAAAATTTTGATTTGTATTCTACACTATTGGACATAAATAGATTAGCACGTTAATTTAATTTTAAAGAATCATTTTTCAAATATGATGATGGAAATGGTGATGCTGGTCTTCACACTGATTTTACATTTTGTCCAATCCTGTAGTATACAATTCGTTTGAAGAAATTTTGTAACATTGTTGCATTACGTAATTTGGAAAGTGAAAACTCATTTTCTGTTGCAGCACCTTGTCCTGATTTTCGTAGGAAAAACAGAAATTTTTATCCTATCAACTCACGCCCGTTGGTCTGGATATGTTCCAAGAAAATATAGAAAGAGACCTTTGATGTTGCAGCAGAGAATTAGAGATAATCCTGTTAAATTTAACATGCCCAAATTAGAACATACAGCGCTAGTTAAAACTACAGACAATACAGATCTGTTAATACGTCCAGGGGAAATAAGGGTGGGGCGATTGTAGCACTTGATGCTGGTTTATATCGCAAGTTAAATATAACATTGTTTGCAAGACGGGATACTTATCGCCCCCTTTTTTTGTGATCCAAAATAATCTATTTTAAAACCAAAAATAAAAAAAATTATTACAAGAAGGAATCACAATGGGAGCTATCTCTCTACGTTAGCTGACAAATTGTTTGTAGATATTCCACCACCCAATTTTCCATTCATTTCCAAAGATTCATAGATCTATTCCAAACCCCCACTTAGACCTATTGTAGCTGGTTTAGGCGCATTGGGTGAGTTCCTTGGGGCGTGGATAGATGGGATTCTACAGCCACTTGTGTTAAATTTTTCCAGGACTTATAAAAGACTCAAAAAGTCTGGTTACTATCATGTCCCAAGCAACATGGGACTCCGGAACTCCTGGGTGTCGTGTGATGTGGTGGGGTTATTTCCCCTCCATGCCCCATGACCAGGCTTTGTCCTGTTTGGAATCTCATCTTTTCAGATTTAGTCGCACTCCAGGGAACTCAATGAATTTTTGGTTATGGCCACAGACTTTTTATTGAGACATAACTACTTCAGTTTTGATAGTGAATTTTATCTGCAGTGCCCAGGTTCAAACTATGGGCGCAAAATTCTCCCCGGCTCTGGCCAACATATTTTTTGTCGGCATGGGGGGATAAGTTTCTCTTCTCTGCCGACTGTCCCTTTCCCCCCCCACATCAGGTGGGTATGGTCGTTACATAGATGACCTGCTCCTGGTGTGGGAGGGCACGGAGTCGGAAGCCATGAATTTTTGCACATTTTATCAATCAAAGTACCATGAACCTACAATTTACTTATGAATGGCACGAGGAATGAAGTCAACTTTTTTGGATGTCACTTTGAGTGGTAATAACCAGGGCGGGGTTGATATCTCCATATCGAAACCCACAGCAAGGAAAATCGATATTACAGGCAGGATCCTGTTCACCCACCACATGTGATTAAAAATCTTCCGGTGGAGAATTAATCAGAATTAAAGACACTGTTCAGTAGAACATAAATTTCAGGAATATGAGCGTCAAACATGTGATCGATTATTTGGGAAAAAGGATACCCACACTGGAGTGTAAATAGAGCCAAACGGAAAGTAGCTAATTTATTCGCGATAAATTTTTAACAACAAATAAGAGAGAGACTAGTCCTATCAAATAAGATTGTATTTTCTACCCCCCTATAGTCCACAATTTAAAATATTTGTCTATCATTAAGAAAAATCTAACCCGTACTTTTCTCTCAGGATAATATGAAAACATTTTTAGATAAGGAGGGTATAAAATTTGTTTCTAAGAAAGGTAGAACTCTTGGTTCTTATTGTCACCTAGTTTATCTTATCAGAATTACCCAATACCCCGGACCTGGTTATTACATAGAGGTCTCTTACAAATGTGGACACTCGTGTTGCATAGCTTGCAACTTTTATGCAGATCACCAATACTTTTACTTCATCTGTGAACAATTTTAACACATAATATTACATCGTGTATCAATTGGGAACACTAAATTCACAGTGTATTTTGATTACCTGTTACTGATTGCAACTTGCAATAAGTTGGGTGCACATCAACAGCGTTAAAAATCAGGGTCCGAAGGCACCTGTCTGATATACGCAAAACCACTGTCTGTGGAATATCGATGGCTTCTAGGGATTTCATCGAACATCATAATAGGAATACTTCAGGATTTTCTTTTTCGGGCATTGAGAGAGTGTTTAAGCCCGTTAGAGGTGGTGATCACAACAAAAAACTATTAAATAGGGAGACATGGTGGATCTACCAGTTAGGCTCACGTTATCCGGCAGGTTATTGAACAAGAGACAGGATGTTTTTTTATCAATATTGATGTTATTGTAGGTTTTGTACGTTTTATATATTGGATTTCGTATATTTTATATATTCAATAATATACCAGAGGTGCAAGGGTTAAAGTTATCTTTCCTAGCACATATGACCGGATATAGGTCTATTTAAAGGGAAAGGCTTTGGGTTTTGCAATATACGCTATGATTAAGGAATAATTTTCCGAAACGCGTTTAGCGCTTTTACCACAACTACATCATGGTTATGTCGACTCTGTTTTAATGCATTTGGAATAAAGGCTATCTTCATATTTTCTACCTACCTGGTCTTGAGCTGGACTTCCTCTTCGTTTGTAGGTATCCTTCCATGGTTTAAAAAAAAAAGAAAAAACATAAAAAGTATAGAAAAAATAAATAAAATGAATAATAAAAAAATTAATAAAAATTAATTGTGCCTACATTACACAAAAAAAATCAAAAAACCTACACATACAGTGGGTACAGAAAGTATTCAGACTCCTTTAAATTTTTCACTCTTTGTTTCATTGCAGCCATTTGTTAGGATCCAAAAAGTTCATTTCTTTTGCTCAACAATGTATAACCTGCACCACCCATCTTGAAAGTAAAAAAACAGAAATGTAGATAATTTTGCAAATATGTTAAACAAGAAAAAATATCACATGGTCACATAAGTATTCAGACCCTTTGCTGTGACACTCATATTTAACTCACATGCTGTCCATTTCCTTCTGATACTCCTTGAGATGGTTCTTCTCCTTCATTGGAGTCCAGCTGTGTTTAATTAAACTGATTGGACTTGATTAGGAAAGACACACATCTGTCTATATAAGACCTCACAGCTCACAGTGCATGTCACAGCACATGAGAATCATGAGGTCTAAGGAATTGCCCAAGGAGCACAGAGACAGAATTGTGGTTTAAAGGGACAGATCTGGGCCCAAAGGGTTTCAAAAGAATTTCTGCAGCACTCAAGGTTCCTAAGAGCACAGTGGCCTCCATAATCCTAAAATGGAGTATGTTTGGGACGACCACAGCTCTTCCACGACCTGGCCGTCCAGCCAAACTAAGCAATCGTGGGAGAAGAGCCTTGGTGAGAGAGGTAAAGAAGAACCCCAAGATCACTGTGGCTCATGGATCTCCATGGACTATACGCATGAGACAATCGGCTAATGCTGGGGTGAAAACTACAGACACATTACTAAGCACACAAGTATGTCCTTTTACCTTTATTACTTACTTAATGTTGGAAGAATAAATGGTAGAAATGGTTTTTAGCATAAAATGTCTATTTTGCCTATTTTGTCTATTCCTGGTTGCACATTGTTGCTATTGGCATCTTTCAGATAATTGTTAATTGTATTGGGATCAATTTTCTATTTTTAATAGTATTAATTTATTAAAAGTTAAGTTTTAGTATTCTAGGTATTCTTTCTGATGCAGTGATTACTTGTAACCCAAGACTTCAACAAACTGGTAGAATGAGGTCCTGCTCTTGCCTCTCCAATATGGAGCTACTAATAAGCTTCTGACTCATTGTAACAACTGTTTAGCTCCAAATGGGTCAAGCATGAATGTTAAAGACATGTCTATATGATAAACGTCTGATCGTTGGCTGTTTAAGTCTGCACAGTCATTTTAAAATGCCCGTGCAAAGTGCCCAGCTGTTCACTAATACTGCAGGTATGATAGTGGAAGATCCCTACTGAGAAGGCATGGGTGATTTATTACCATCCCTGCCTTCCCAACTGTTATATGTAAAGCGCTCACTGACCACTGTATATACGGATAGGCATATATCTTCCTCCCAGCTTCCATCATTAGCTCCTGGGTCTCAACAATCTCAGATTAGCTCTGCAGTGAGTTCTGGGACTGTATTCACCCTGTATTTCCCTTGTAACTAGGGTTAAAATGTCAGACCAGACATAGGGGGAGTCAGCAAAAAAGAAAAGTAATGAACAAATGATCCCAATGTCTGCCGAAAATTGGATACTGAGTGCAATACGAAAAGGAGGGTATCGTTCATCCGGGACTGGTCGTTAGTGTAAATAATTTACACTGCCATTTATAAAATTAAAAAGCTGTGCAGCCTTGTAGCCCACTAGGGGGGGGGGTGTACTTATATATATATATAAATATATAAGTGCACCAGAAATATCACTGGGGACATTTATCCCATATATCTATGCACCTTACCCAGTATATTTCTTGCTTTCAATTGTCCCCGTATGAACCTTCATTTGAAGCTTCAGGATGTTTTTTTTCTTACTGGTATAGTGGATCTGATGTATATAGAGGGAGGGTTAATACAAGGCTACCCTTTTAGTGGAGCCGCCCTTATTAGGCAGGGAGTCTGCAGGGAGAGTAAAGTCTTAAAGTAATCATCTTACTTTCCCCTGTGTCACAGACATTTCATGTCTGGAAACCATGAGTAGGGTTTGTGACTCACTGTATTTTTTGTCTATTCCTGGTTGCACATTGTTGGTATTGGCATCTTTCAGATAATTGTTAATTGTATTGGGATCAATTTTCTATTTTTAATAGTATTAGTTTATTAAAAGTTAAGTTTTAGTATTCTAGGGATTCTTTCTGATGCAGTGATTACTTAGTAACCCAAGACTTCAACAGACTGGTAGAATGAGGTCCTGCTCTTGCCTCTCCAATATGGAGCTACTAATAAGCTTCTGACCCATTGTAACAACTGTTTGGCTCCAACTGAGTCAAGCATGAATGTTAAAGACATGTCTATATGATAAACGTCTGATTGTTGGCTGTTTAATTCTGCACAGTCATTTTAAAATGCCCGTGCAAAGTGCCCAGCTGTTCACTAATACTGCAGGTATGATAGTGGAAGATCCCAACTGAGAAGGCATGGGTGATTTATTACCATCCCTGTCTTCCCATCTGTTATATGTAAAGCGCTCACTGACCACTGTATATACGAATAGGTATATATCTCCCTCCCAGCTTCCATCATTAGCTCCTGGGTCTCAACAATCTCAGATTAGCTCTGCAGTGAGTTCTGGGACTGTATTCACCCTGTATTTCCCTTGTAACTAGGGTTAAAATGTCAGACCAGACATAGGGGGAGTCAGCAAAAAAGAAAAGTAATGAAAAAATGATCCCAATGTCTGCCTAAAATTGGATACTGAGTGCAATACGAAAAGGAGGGTATCGTTCATCCGGGACTGGTCGTTAGTTTAAAAAAATTACCCCTGCCATTTATAAAATTAAAAAGCTGTGCAGCCTTGTAGCCCACTAGGGGGGGGTGGTGTACTTATATATATATATAAAATATAAGTGCACCAGAAATATCACTGGGACATTTAAACCCATATATCTATGCACCTTACCCAGTATATTTCTTGCTTTCAATTGTCCCCGTATGAACCTTCATTTGAAGCTTCAGGATGTTTTTTTCTTACTGGTATAGTGGATCTGATGTATATAGAGGGAGGGTTAATACAAGGCTACCCTTTAGTGGAGCCGCCCTTATTAGGCAGAGAGTCTGCAGGGAGAGTAAAGTCTTAAAGTAATCATCTTACTTTCCCCTGTGTCACAGACATTTCATGTCTGGAAACCATGAGTAGGGTTTGTGACTCACTGTATTTTTTGTCTATTCCTGGTTGCACATTGTTGCTATTGGCATCTTTCAGATAATTGTTAATTGTATTGGGATCAATTTTCTATTTTTAATAGTATTAGTTTATTAAAAGTTAAGTTTTAGTATTCTAGGGATTCTTTCTGATGCAGTGATTACTTAGTAACCCAAGACTTCAACAGACTGGTAGAATGAGGTCCTGCTCTTGCCTCTCCAATATGGAGCTACTAATAAGCTTCTGACCCATTGTAACAACTGTTTGGCTCCAACTGAGTCAAGCATGAATGTTAAAGACATGTCTATATGATAAACGTCTAAATTGTTTGGCTGTTTAATTCTGCACAGTCATTTTAAAATGCCCGTGCAAAGTGCCCAGCTGTTCACTAATACTGCAGGTATGATAGTGGAAGATCCCAACTGAGAAGGCATGGGTGATTTATTACCATCCCTGTCTTCCCATCTGTTATATGTAAAGCGCTCACTGACCACTGTATATACGAATAGGTATATATCTCCCCTCCCAGCTTCCATCATTAGCTCCTGGGTCTCAACAATCTCAGATTAGCTCTGCAGTGAGTTCTGGAACTGTATTCACCCTGTATTTCCCTTGTAACTAGGGTTAAAATGTCAGACCAGACATAGGGGGAGTCAGCAAAAAAGAAAAGTAATGAAAAAATGCTCCCAAGAGGAATTTTTCTGACTATGTGGGGGAAATCAATCCCCAAAATGGCAACCAAAACCTCCCATATATATGAAAAAAAGGAAAACAAACAAAACATATGTTACCATAAAAAACATATGGTGAGGTATAATAAAAGTACAGATACTCCAAAAGGAATAACAAAATATACACAAATAACCCAAAGTAAAAATTATTATAACAATATAGCAAATGTGTAAGGATACAGACCCAGTGGATCTGAAGCAAACAACCCTAAGGGGAGTTTTGTGTCCTTTTATTATACCTTACCTTATATTCTTTATAGTAGCATATGGTTTGGTTACCTACCCGAGATTTTATATTGCACCACTGACTTTTATTCATGTTGTTTTTATTATTTTGTTTTACATTTGTTTTTTCATGCATATGGAGGGTTTTGATTGCTGTTTTAGGGTTGGTTTGCCTATCTTTAGATTCCCTCTTTGTAATTTAGTTATTGTTATTGGCCCACATGTGAATTGGTGTTGTGACTCTGTGGGTGGTAAAATATGAAAAATAAAATAGTAGAAACACGCATAAAAATAAAATGTTATTAAAAAAAATGTTAAACAGTTTTACCCCGCCCCGATGACCCTAACACTTTATATCACCTACATAGAAATGTCCATGACAGACAGTGACACAACAACAGTTATGTTAACGCCACTTTTTCTGTTAAATAAATAAATGTGAAAAACAGACTTTTTTAACTTTTACTACTACTTTCCCTAAAATTATTAATTAAAAAAAATATGTAAAAATTACACAAAAAATAAAACCTTAGATATTGGAGAAAACAGGCAAAAAAAATGTATAAAGTAATGTTATAATGTTCAATCCTGAGTTTACTTAAGAAAATGGAAATTTGCCTCGTCAGGAAGGATGGTAAATGGCCCGGAATAAACTACTACCACAGGTCAACAGACAAAAGGTGGGCCCAATGGCCCAGATGTATGAAAAGTCAGTCCTGCACCAAAGTAGAGTTGATACTTTGATGTTTGAAAGTGTCTCACGGGACCTTATAAATGTGTCACGTTGTAGACAGACTGCCCTTGCACCAAAAAAGTGTTTTAGCTTCACAATTTGAAAATGGCATGAATAACAAAGCATGAACTACAAGACTTTTTGGCATGAAAGCTACATAAATGTGTCTTATTGTTCAAAGTGGCACAGACACACCCCCTGAACAGTGCCGCAAACAAAAGTGTTGGTCCTGTCGGACGGACTCGTTCTTTTTGGGACAAATGCTTTAGGAAAATGTTGGATATGGCACACGCCATTATTTCTGCCATAACCTACACCAGAAAACTGGCGCAACTTTCATACATCTGGACCAATATGTTACCACTGAGTTTGGCTTGGGGCTTAATTGTGTTACAGGTATATTTGGAGTATAAGAGATTTTTCTGAATTAAATTCCTAGGTTGCATTATTAGTATAGTCTCTAAAAGACACAGTCAACTGCTAATGGATAAGCATTTCCAAAGCCTTGTATCAGACCTTTTGGGAAGAAGAGTAAATGTACAAATCCAATGTCAGAGATCATCCAATATGAAAAAACACACAAGGCAAAGCGGGCAACAAGCAACAATTCTAGTCAGGAAACAGTCAAAACCAAATAAAACAACTTCACAAAACCACAGAAACTAAAATATCTTGTTACTTTAGTAGGAACCTCCAGAGCAGGCTTAAATAATTTGAGGCAACACAGGCTGAGCAGTAATCACTAGTGTTGAGCGATTATTATCGACAAAGTTGAAATTGGCACGGTTTTTATGTTGATCGGATTTTTTCGATCACGCGATAATTTAGGTGAAAATCTGCGCATAATCTATTAATATCGCGCCATTTTCAGCGCTTCCTGTCATTTTGGCGGCCAGCAAATCAGCTTAGAGAATAGAGCAGGGTGAGCTGGGTGTTCGGCGTCATGACTGGGATTTGTATAGTGGAAAAATCACATGACCTCGTTTTACATAGAACAGCCCTTCCTGTTCAGCCTCAGTGTGTGTCTGTGTATCATAAGAGCAGGACGTGTGCTCGGTCTCTCTCAAAACAGCTCAGCGAAACTGTTCTATTTGTTCACACAGACAACTATGCTTTTAGCTGTGAACATTAGAACTTAGGTAGATTAGAGATTTGCAGATTTTAGTTACTTAGGCTGAGAATTTTAAAGAAGCATCTAGTGCTGTACAGTCGCGAGGGGAGGGGGGTTGCAGGCGAACACAGACAGACAGACAGGCTGGCAGGCAGGCTCTTTAAAGGAGAGTGTGCAGCCCAGACTGTGTTTAGACCCTGCATTGCAATGGGTTTTTATTAACAGTTTTTGGCCAGTTTTTTG
This sequence comes from Phyllomedusa bahiana, assembly GCA_025379985.1. Taxonomy (NCBI): domain Eukaryota; kingdom Metazoa; phylum Chordata; class Amphibia; order Anura; family Hylidae; genus Phyllomedusa; species Phyllomedusa bahiana. Next base: position 1,834 of record JAODAL010017842.1, on the reverse strand, counting down.
GTGAAATATTACTTGTATGTTGTGCAGCCTGTACTTATATTAGGATACAGATCTTTTCTAGTAACTGCAGGTGAAATTTGATAGGTGCAAAACTCAATTTTTTATTATCCGTAGGGCTTTTCCCAATAGGTTTTTTTTTACTACTGCGGCCCATTTTTTTTCATAAGCCCCCTTTGGGCACTTAAATTTGAATACAGCAATTTTGTAGTCACCGCAGGATATTGATAGGTGCAAAAACCCCCCTTTTTATTATCCTAAACAATTTAATTCTGTTTTACACTTTGTGCAGGACATTTTTGTTCAAAAAAGCCCCCTTTGCATTTAAAATTTTGAAAAACAGCAATTTTGTAGTCACCGCCGTTGTTTTGAAAGCGGCAAAAAATACCTTTTATTATCCAAAAACTTTTTCAGATGGGTTTAATTTTTTTCACTTTGGCCAGTCCACCCTTTGTTCATAAGCCCCTTGCAACTTAAATTTGAATACGCAATTTTTAAAAGGAAAAACCACTTTTATTTTTGTCTTACGGTTTTTTCCAACAAACCCATTCACGGGTTTTCCCGCAAGAAAAAATTTCATTTTTAAAATCCTTTTTGGGGCGGGGAAAAATTAAAGGGATTTGAAAATACTTAAATTTGCCGGGCCCTTTTAATAAAAAACCCTTTCCCCAAAACTCTTTCCATACCCCCTAAAAATTTTTATATTTCTAAACATGGACAAATTCGGGTGGTATCGAGAAAAGAGGGGGTAGGAATGGAGGTAGAGGAACGAAAAAAAAAGGGGGGGTCCCTTACAGTGCTGGCAACAAAAACCATGCCAGCAGGACGCCCCGGTTTGCGGGAAATCGTCACCCTGTAAACGCGGGGTCGGGGCCCTGGAATCTCAGTAACGAACAGCTTTTCCCCAACCCTTTTCTCGTGGTTAAGGGCCAACCTGAAACCAGAAGCCCTTACCTCCTGGGTCTTCCCAGTCACGGCCACAAAGTCGCATCAGCATCACCCGAAATCCATCCAACATAAAACGAAGGCACCCCAAAGGGCAACTCTTTGTACCCACCACGTGGATAACCCATTTTCTGAAGCCCTTTCTTTGATGACAAAATGGGGTTTTGGGGCAAAAGGGAAATTTTAAAAAGGGATCAAGAGGCCAAGGATTTTTTGTCTCCTCTAAGACCATTTACAAAAGCCATCGGGGAGAGAAGGAACCCGGTCAATCGGGCAAAAACCCGGGGGCCCGGTTTTGGCAACGCCTTGCAGTGCCTTTTTGCTTGTAGCCCGAGCCCGGGCCAGAATGCCCGGACGCCCAAGTCACCGTGTTGATGATGATGACATTGCTGCCCCATCGTGGCCCTTTTCACCAGAATTTGCTTGCGAGCGTTTCATCACGGACGAGGGGGAAGACAAAGGGGTAGTGTCAATATGGGTCCCCCCCCTCAAAAAGGGAAGGGCGGTTGCAGAAGCCCCCGCTGATATGTTTCCCGCCAGCCACGGTCAGCCAAACCCCGCTCCTCGCTTATCCCGTCAAAAAGGGCCAGGACCTCTCAAGCCGGGGCCCCTTCTTTGAAAAGCCTCTGTTTCACCCAGCGATGCCCATTTTGCTGCCTTTTTGCCGAAACCAAAAGTAGAGGCAAGAATCTTGGGGTTTTTAAAACCCACCCAAAACATGCCCTATTCACATCAGCGAATCCCATGATTTTTAAATGGAGGCAACATTTGGGCCCAAAAAAGCCACACCGAACCCCAGGTTTCCCAAAACCACTGCCCACACCCTCTGTCTCCGCCTCCCCGCCACCACCAAGCTTCCCCTCACGGGCCCATGTCTCCCCAAGCCCATGAT